>VZTU01034643.1:115765-155358 GCA_013400835.1 Zapornia atra
CGGCCCTCGCCCCCGCCAGCCGCGGCCGAGCGCTTCGCCCCCCACCGCTCCGCTCCGCGCCCACGGCTGCGCCGGCCCCTGCGCGCCGCGCAACGAGCGGGCAGCGCCGTGCCTTCTCCTCCCGGCACGGCAACGCGTCTGTCGCACTTCAAAGGGTGATAACCTAATTGTTTCCAGAGTTTAAAAGTAATTAAGCTATATTAAAGGAACTTAAACGAAACCGGTTTGCGGCGCGCTGGCTCCCCTTCTCCTTCGGAGGGGAAAGAGGAGCCCCGTTTCTCCGAGGGCTGCGTTAAAAATCGTGCATTTATGCACCGTATGTGAAAAATGTAAACAGATTTCGTTTTTGAAAGGGTACGGGTAAAGTGGTGGTAATTATGTATAATTAATGCTGAAGGGAAAATGAACACATAATAGGTTCCAAAGATTAAACCATCTGTAACTATCAGGGGAACTTTTAAAGTTTTTCTTCTTTTTTTTTTTCCCTCCTTTTTTCCCCCTCTTTTTAGATACATTTATTTTCCCCTGCTAAGTATTTTAGGTGTAAAAATTTCAAGCTTCTGTGAAGTATTCTGATCCGAGAAACAAATCCCTAAAAGGTTTCAGCAGTTCTCAATATACAACTTTGAAGATCATCCAATATAAAAATAAGTTGAATGGTAATTTTAACCATTATTAATGTTTGCGGCACTTAATTTAGTTAGGTGCTGGTTTTCCATTTTTGATTACACCATAAGGAAGTTATTTTCCTAAGAAATGTTAAGATAAAGTATAGGCATTCCCACACATTCTTTATATTTTTTCTGGCATGTATTTATTATAGTGTATTCAATCTATTTCAATTTCTAGGTAATACATAATCACTGGAGCCAATTTCTTTTTTCTTTTTTTCCAGCAACATGTTTGCATGTGTAGAACAAGACTGTGAAGATGTAGGTCCTTCTTATCTGCATGTGACATTCAGTGCAAGTGGCCATACATTTAAATGTATTTTTCCTGCTGTGTCGGATCGAGTTCACAGAAGTAAATCCAGTTTATTTAACATTTGCAAAGTTAGGAATGGATCTAAGCCTTAGCGATGCTAATAGATGTTGAGATGTTGGGCGAGCTGTGACTTCTGTCAGAGACCATGCCTTTTGCTAACGATAATTCTTAGGGTGTGAAGGTAAAGTTGTTAAACCTCATGTGTCAACGGAGCAGTCGCCTGAACGGTGGTTTGCAGGACTGATGCCTAGAGAAAATAAATGCATTTGCGTAGAAAAAACCAATTACGGTTAGCAGAAACGGAGGCTTTGGCTGCTTTAACTCTTGCATCTGTTCGAGAGGTAAAAATGAGTCTGCTCCTCTCAGTCCTAACTTCAGACCTGGTTCTGCTGCGGTTCTGGCTGTTTAGAATGTTTGGGGGATGTTTTCTTCTCCAGGAGAGAAGGATAGATACCTCCTGCGGGGAATTCACCAGCTGGCAGTTCAAGACTAGCCTTAGGTTGTCACTCCCCAATTATTGTGTCTAGCTTGGAGAAGCAAATATTTAAGCAACAGGACTGCTTTTTGAAATCCACCATGCTGTCGATGTTTATAAACAGCTTAACCCCTTCAACTTAATTCACAGACTCTCTCCTTAGTGCAGAGACCAAGCAGCTGGGCTTCACCTTGGCATTTCTGGCAAGCCCAGGTGAAGATGCTGAAGACTGGAGTGATAAAGGGTTTTGCCCTTCAGGGGCTAATCCAGTTTAACTCCTGGGGTAGGTCCTGTGCTGCTTGCTCCTCAGCCTACCTGGAAGAGGATGAGCTCATGGCAGATCCCAGCCCAGTGACTCACCCAATAATTTTTCCATGTTGTGCAGAGATCAAAGTGAGTACTTGGGCAAACGTGCATATGGGAAGGGAGTGGAGGGGAACAAGGCTCAGATGGGGATTGCAATCTCAGAACTTTACTTTTTGGGGCTGAAAGTGACTGTGAGGCCCAATGTGAGACAAATACTTGTAGGAACTGTAATGTCTCTTAGAGCTACAAGAATTGGTTCGCTACTGAAATGCTCAGCTATATGCTGGTGGTGGCACATGGGCAGCCTGTGCAGGCAGGTGTAGTCATCCCTGGTGTTGGCCAGCACTTTGCCAGGGTGGATTTAACTGGCTTCTACGTGGTTCCTGAAAGCTCATGCAACACCAGAGACATAAGCTTCCACTGGAGGTTTTTTCCCAAGCCTGGGAAATCCTTTGACAAGCCTCCTATGTAAAACCCCTTCCCGCAACTACTGGTGCCCTGGGTGGAGATAAAGGACAAAACGCCCCACAGTTTGTCACAGTCTGTTACCAGAGTAAATTGACTTCCAACCCAATGTAGCCACTGTACTCTTGTAGGGTACCTAACGTGTCGAAGCACAAGTTGAACCCAAAGTCTGTGGGATTTCAGCTTCCAAGGGCACCTTGAGATGATGCAGAACCAGGTGTGGGTGATGCTGTGCCTCAGTTTCCCCATTGATGGAAGATCCTTGGTGGCTTGCTTTCTTGTCCCCTGACTTACCAAGGTGAGTTGCTGCCCAGGGGTTGAGTTGCCATGGCTGGCTGCTGGGAGCATTGAGCTGGTGATGAACGAGCATGTCTGTTTCTCCTAAACTGCTGCTCACAGAGTCCCTGTGAGTGGGATTTCCACCTCCCTTCCCAGCTGCTTCCTACAGGGTTTTGTGGGTTTCTTTTTGGTGATGTATGGCAATAAAGTTGGCCCAGTGGAGGTCCCACACATCCTGGGGTTCCAGCATGGGAGTGAGACTCAGAATTTATTTGCTGTGAGCCCTATCCAAACTACAGCAGAGATGGAAATCATCACTTAAGCGCTCTTTCCTGGCTGGATTGCACACTTTTTTTCTTTTCTTTTTTTAATTCCTTATCTTAAAATCCTTTTACCCATAGCAGAATTAACGTCAGGGCTTGTTAATGAAGGGATCAGCAACATCTTCCCTGATGGCATTAAAACCTCCTACCTGGCAAATTAGTCTTCCCGTTAACCTCCATCTCCTCCTACAAAACGTTTTCTTATTGGAACTTGTTAGTGGATTGTTACTGGCACTGATGCTCTCTGGCGGTAATTAGAGAGAATCTGAGGAGGCAGAGCCCAGGTTTGGACCCAAATTTAGTTTTCTGCTGGGTTTAAGGAGTTGCCTGGCCACTGAGTTGGAGCTGGAAATGAGTGAGTGCTTGTTGCGGGATTTTTACCAAAACATGACCATCTCTTCTCACAAATCTGTGTCCCCACCTGTACCAGAACGGTATATAAGCCAAAACCGAAAGGTGAGGGGTCTGCTCCATTTAGTGTCTGTCCTTGCAGCTCTGCCCTGGCACCCATGGCTTAAGAGGTGTCTGATCTTTCCTTTGGGGCCACCAGGCTCATCTAGCTAGTGGAGGGCACCATCCCATGGCAGCTGGAGGATGTAAGGGATCTTCTCACCTCACCTGGCTGGTACCAGCTCAGGTAGCTGCTGCTGGTGGTCTTTAGCTCAGCTTTGGGAGCATAGACATGGGGTGACAAAACCGCACAGTTCAGGATTATGATAGGACAACCCTCTTTTTCTATCACTGACATATGTCTCCTACTTGATGCAAGCCCAGGGACAGTGCTTTACCAAATCTCTCAGACAAGCAGAGCTGCACGGCTGGTGTAGCCACCCAATGGTACAGGAGTCACCAGATCCCATGCCTGCCAAGACTGAGGGTCTTGGCAGGCATGAGGCATGTCATTTATACTAGGAAGCAGCAGATAGCTATGGCTTGTTTTAGAGCAGAAGAAGGTCCCTCCAGACCCATGGAAATGGTAGCTTAAGGCTCTGCAACATGTTTTTTGTAGGGAGCCATTGTCTGAACGAGTTGCTGGATGTGGTGGGACCAGCCAAGATGGAGAACTTTGTTCTGGGGAGGAAGAAGGAGCCCTTTTAACCTCCCTGTTCCCAAGCCTGGCAAGGACTGCTGTGCTGTGGCTCCCCTCCCAGCTTCCTTCCCCCTGCCCCGGCCACAAGCCCCGTGGTCTGGGCTGGAAGCACATCTTATCTTGTTTATATAACACAAGTGCTGGAGGGTCGGCTCTTTTCCTTGGCAAAATGTTCTCACAGTGAGGGCACACCTCCTCTGCAAAGGCTGAGTAGTTACAGCTCAGGCTGGTCTCTTTTGGTGTGGAGGGGGAAGGAAAAACTGGCACAGAATAAAACTGGGACTCTTGGAGGCTTGGCTCTAACTGGGAAGCATGCCTATGTGTGCCAGGACAGCTCGGCAGCACTCTGTGGCAGGGGACTCTGGCCTTCCCTTGGGATTGGCACCCTGGCTTTTTCCCAGCACATGGGTTGGGAAACTGGTGCAATGAAGAAGCTCTGAGGGCAGAGGGAGTGAAAAATGCCTGGGTGTTTTTTTGTTGAGTTGTTGGGTTTTTTTTTAGCAGCCCTTTCTCGGCATCCAAGCAAGGAGACATGTAGTCAGCCAAAGGACCTTCTGTATTAGAGCAGGGCGAGGTCCTTGGCCCTCGTCACCAGCCAAGCGATGCATCTGTTCACCTCTGACCAAAGAGGACTAGACACACTCCCATCAGCGCTAACGAACGTCTCCCTCAGAAAAGCCCTGGCCAGGCAGGCGAGACGGAGGAACGTGCTGTAAAACCACCTCCTCAGTGGCGCGGGCTGCAGCCGCGCGACGGACGTGACCCCAATCTGCTTCAAATGGACTTTTTATGGCCTTACATCACTGCAGCCTGCCCCACCTGCCTCCATTCTCTCAGCCATGCTAGCCCCTAGGTAGGCAAATTGTGAGGCTGATGATCAATGATTTTTAGTGCGTTCCTTGGTTAAAACCATTGTGGCTTCTGTTTTGTAAAAGTCCCAACTGCTCAGCGGATACACGGTGTAAATATAGGGATGCATATTTTAGCCCATCTAACTGTGGGAATTCTCATTATTCATCTAAATGTCTGTTCTGTTTAGGAGACCTCCAAAGCTTTTCAAGTCTGTCACTAAATGATGTTATCATCTGAGCAAGGGAGGTGGGAGCTTTCAGCGCACAGATCTTAGGGGCTACTATTTGGGCAATTGTTCTTTGCCAGCCTCTAGGACTAAGTACCATTTAGTTGTTAGAAAATACCTTCAATGATAACATCATTGCTATTATTATTAATACATTTTCTTGCTTTTTCTGTCTTCAAACTATCTTTATGGACCAAGTTTTATGCAGGCAATAAGCAAATGTTATCCAGTATCAACAGGCAATATTTTTCTTCCCTGCAAAACTGGGAATACTGAAATAGAGAGCAGTGGAGTTGAGCTTTCCAGGGAAGGGCTCTGACCTTGCTCTTCATATTCTCCAGGTGTAGAAGCCCTTGAATCTGCTCAAGTCCCAGTTTCAGAGGCAATGAAAATGTAGCCTAAGGATTTTCAATGTGCATTTCAATCCATGTGAAATACCACTCTTCAGATTTTGGCTTAGGGAAGTCCTCTTGGACTAGAGCAGAGAGGAATTTGGTGAAAGATTTGCTTTCTAAACAAGGTTGACCCTATGAGTGTATGGGAGGGTGAACTATGTGATTCAGAGTACAGAAATCTCATTTAGAAGAGCCCTCCAAGGCCTAAAATCCTTAATAAAAGGGGACTTAATCAAAACTGTGCTTTCTGCAGCTAAAAACTGGGGAATTTGTATGTTGACTGCTATCCAGGGCCTATGGATGGCTGTTTATCACTGTTCAGAGGCAAATTCAGCAGGAAATTTGAAGTGGTACGCTGAAATAAAGGGGTAACCCCAAATTACCACCTGTTCCGAGGAGAGGTTGGCTTGGTTTGTTCTTTTCATTTTCACATAGGTATGGTGGCTGCATGATGGATATGTGCAAATACACATGGCGCATAATTGCAGTAAGACATGAAGCATCCTCTACAAAAATTGCTTCCTTATTACTTTTCTCCCCTCTCTTTCAGATCCTTGGATGCTCTGTTGGAATGCTCTGTTATGAAAGTTTCTCTACTGGGGGTGTAAAAACCCACAGAAAACTAGGAGATGTGGAAGAAACAACTTGTAACTGAAACTACTCAGTCTCTTACTGTACACATAATCAAAGAAGGTTGGTATTAACTTTAAGGTTAGATGAAAAAAAGGCTTTTGAAGGAGTTGGAGCTGTTTGTTTTTCCTTTTGGAGCCCTGTTCCTCCAAGGCATGCTGTCATGCTCACCGGACCTGAGTTTTATAGGTTGGACTGGAGCCTTTGACAAAACTGAATTTGCTTTAAATGACTGAAATTAGATACTTATAATCCAAAGTAACAGCCTAGGGGCTCTCTTGTGTATTATCCTTCACTCTCAGTCCTTTGCTTTGTAGTGTCAATGGAATAATTTGTTAAGAAAGTAGGAATATGAAGCAATAATTCTGAAACTGAAGAGCACGGGCTAACCCTGTATTTTGCCAATACTTGTTATCTTCTTACCTAATATGACAGTGCTTCTCCCAGAGGTGGGCACTTCAGAGCATAGTTTTGTCAAGTTTCTGCTTTTGAAATTATGATTCAAACAGTATTTACTTCTTCGAGGTGTTTAAGTGATGTCACTGCATTCCTTCTCTCCCAGCGAGGCAAGACATTTGTGGCATGGATGGGCATTCAGGTTGGAGAGCAGAAGAGAGGTTTCTTTCTATTCATGGTGAGTGCTTGGCTACCCGCTTTCCAATCAATTTTTCAATGAAATTGAGGTAACTAGATCTCCTGTCAGGATCCACTGCCATTTCCAGCAATCTCATCACATGCTGTACTCTTCCAAGTCTCTGGGTCTAAATCATGGCAGTTTTCTTGGCTTCAGAGCCAGTTTATTATTGACTGAGAATACGGCATTTCTAATTTGGCAAGGTAAATAGTCTCCAAATCACGCAGCTTTCCCTTCTCTTGCTTGTAACATTAATTTGTGAATGTGTATGTCTGTAGATGAGGGAGAGTTTGTGGGGTTTTTTTCCCTATAGACCTGCACGCACACACACGCACACACTAAACTGAACATGAAATTTGTAGGGTTGAGTGGGTGCCGTAAAAATGGCAAGAAAAAATCTTTAAACATATGGAAAATATTTGGACTGGCTTTTTGACTGAGCTGTTCTCCTACTATGAAGGGAGCATTTACTTGGGCGACGATGTACGTACACCCTGTGCCTGTTTCCCATTGATGGAAAGTAGAAAGTCCCACTAAGGTGCTCACTAAAACCACCAATGCTATTCACACGGCTCACAGAAACCCATTAAATTTATACCATGATTGGGTTTTGATGGATTTAGACTACTTAACAGCAATTCTCTGTCATCCTACACTTGAGTGATCCAGCCCAATTTATCATGTTTCCTGATGTGCTGCTTCAGGAAGCCCTGCCTGCATTTCTCTCTGTATCTCTACACAAGTATTTAAGGAATTTCATGAGGATTATTATTAACAGAGTGACTTTCACACGAGGACAAAGAAATGCCCGTAGGTTGGTTTACACACAAGCTGTGCTCCAGCCTGTAATCCGGGTTATGCACTTCACGCTGTTAAACAAATGGCTCTGCTGCAGAATGCAGAAACATGGGGCTGCACAGTTCGAGAGGGGAGTGTTGCCTTGAAACATGTCCCTTAGGGGGGTGTTGGGGCTGTCAGTATCTTGTCATATGATGGGGTGGCAGCTTTCCTATCAGTTTTGTAAGAGTGATGTCCTTTGGCTTATGAAACTCTGTTGTAGGCATGTGAAGTTTTAAATGTTTTTAAGTAGTAGAGCTGAGAAGATCAGAAGTCTCCTTAGTACCTACACCCTCTGCAGTAGGACTTGTAATTGGCTTTTGTGAAGGGGAAAAAACAATGTGCTGATTTACTGCCATTGCTGCTCAGTGGGATTCGTGCATGCCTTACTGTTAATTGAAGATTATCACATCAGGGCTCTCCTATCACTAATGGAAGAACCCCTGAATTAAAAAACACGTTGCAAGTTGAAAGTCCTCCTGCTCTTCGTGCTTGCATTGTGGAACTCTAGACTATAAAAACCTAAGGCTCAGACATGGACACTGAGGTGGGGTGCATGATGTGGCTTGAGATGGGTTATCAAGTTACTGACACAGTGGAAGGAGGAAAAAAGTCCTGGTGAGATTCATCCTTCACCTTTTCACTTAGTGCCCCTCATGAGAAATCATGTGCTGGCTATGCGTCCCACCAGCACTGGGGCAGCAGCTGCCTTTCCCCTGGAGCAGCATTTCGGCACTTTCCACCTCCCAGGGAGCGGAGGGAAGTCTGGCACATGACTCTGCTCCTCCTGCTCATTCCATGCTTTCCTGCATGGCACATTGCAGCCCTGTTTGCAGCCTCCCCAAAGGTGAGGAGGTGCAGGCACATCCCTGCCCCAGCTGCAGACATGAAGGGAGCATCTCTCACCCTTGATGACTCATGGCTGGGTCCCACAGCAGTGTCAGGATGTCAAGGTGCTGTGCTCTTTCATGTCATTTGCCCCAAAAAGGGGCTATGGCAATGCAAGATTATTTACCTGCCCTTCCTGAGCTAGGTAAAATATTTAGAGACTAAGAAACTTCCTCTAAGTCCAGTTCTAAAACATACTTTTTTAAAAACACAGCTCCATAGGCCAAATTTAGCACTGAAGAGGGATCATATGGATCATATGGAAGGCTGGGAATAAAATTAATTAATGCATGGATTACAATGACCTATAAATGTCATTGTTTCATCTCAAAGATATATTGGTACTGTAATTTTTACTTAACTCTTTCAAAGGACCACATGTGAGCACCACTGAATGGATACGGAAATTATTTATACAGCATGTTAAGGGGACATTAAAGCATTTCATAGCATGTGGTAGGCCTCTCAGCGAGGCGAAAGACACAGATCAGCTATCCAGCTGTGGTGTGCTGCTCTGGCTGTGCCAAAGCCACCAGATGATCCAGCTTGCCTGCCTGCCTGCCTCTAAAATAAATGTGAGCTGCATTCCCCAGGAAGGGGCTGGATGCGCAGTCCTGGGCGGCAGCGGATCCTCATCTTCAAATCCACAGAGACCATGACAGCAGAGGTTTCATTTTTCAGCTATTTTACTGACTGTTTTGTGCCCTGGCTGTATTTTCTACCCCAGGGTTTGTGCTGTGTCAGGTAGCCACCAGCCTTTGCATGTCCACTTTGTATAGGCAATCCAGCATCCACCAGAGATGAAGGATTTGTGGCTGCTGCCAGATGCAGTGACTGTGGTAGATGGGAAACCCTTTGTAGCCGTGCCTCCTCTGCAAAATAGTAACAATGATAATGATAGCAAGCATCCATCCTGGATGGGCTTCATCTCCCTGGGGTGGTGGCCAGGTCTTCTGTCCTCATGCTGTGCTGCTTCCAGCCTGGGGTACCAGCTGGTACTACCTTCCCCAGCTCATGTCTTGGCAGTGAACACGGGCTGCAAATAGATTATATAGATACTACATACATACACGCACACATAACAATTATATGTATGGATGCAATATGGATGCAAATGTGATTTTTCGTATATATGAGAAATCCATTTATTACATACAAAATATATGTGTATATATATGCAAAAAATAATCTATGTACACATGGAAAGCAGAATAATATGGATGGGAGCCCTGCTGGGATGTAGGTATGTATAAACCTCCCATTGCAGAAAATAATGACCATGAACTATGGCAGCAACGTGGAGAAGCCTTCTGGTGACATCATAAACTAGCTGAGCTTTGCCCTCCAGGTTTATGATGATGTCATCAGAATGCCTTGGTAGAGAGCATCTTTAACCTCACAATTCACACTTGGTCGTAATTTATTCGATAATCTATATGCTAGGTGACACAGCTAACTGGTTTGTAGGCTGGATCCAGGGTGGTGAGTCTGCTCCAGTGCTGCCTTCCCTTCCGTGAAGCCTCAGCAGGGGCTGGAGAGCCGAGTCTTTATCTTTGGTATAAACCTGAGCTGCAAGTTTGATTAAACGTTTGGCCCAGCATGTAACTTCACTTGTGTCCAAATGGTTCAGGAGATGGTTTGTGGAGGGAAAGGAGAGTGATTTTTGGTGATACTGAGATATTGATGGACCAGGATGGACAGAGGTGACTGCAGTCCAGTTTTGGTCCTGCCACTAAGACCCACCGAGGACTTAAAACCTAAGTGCAATTTCAGGTGCCTAAAAAAATACTCCCCAAGATACAGCTGTAAGGTTATGGAGCCCATTGGTGGCTTTTGAAAACTTGTCTGTGGCTCCATTGGACCCCGGGACCCCAGGCACGTCGGCCTTTTGGAAAAATCATATGCAATGCATATTCCAGCCAGCCTGAGCCGATGCTAAACCGCGTGCTCAGCATATAGATGATCACAACCATGGTTAGAGGGAAAAAGGCTTGCATAACATTTACCAGAACGGCCACTACGTGAGGTTGGGTAACATGTTCAGTAGGATTTAGGGGAAAAAAAAAAAAAAAAAAAAGAAGACAGCAGGACAGTTTTTGTTCAATTTTAACTGTGTTTGACATTGTGATTTTCTTCTTTTGGATTTACATGCTGGAGAAGATTGTAATACAACAACATCGCTGCCGTGAGTACCCTTTGGCTGGCACCTTTGCTTTTAAAACCATGTGGTCAGATTGGGTTTTTGGTTTTTTTTGTTGAAGTTTGCAAAAATGATAAACCAGGCGGGGACACGTGCAAAGTGATCTGACTCTCCTGATGGCAGCAGCAAACCAGGACTTGGAGTCAGCACTGAGATTTCAAAACAAAACAAGTTTTGAGTTGTCTGCATAAGCAAGAAAAAAATTTTTAAAACTTAATAATAATAATTGCTATAGATACCTGGGAAATATAGGTTTCTCTCTCCAATTCCCATGTATGGGTAGGATATAAAAAGGTATTGGTTTCTGAAGTAACCATAACAACATGTTTTCATGAGTTCCCGTCGAGAAGCCAAAAACCTTTGTGAGCAATAAATCAACCAGTTTATATCTCTGAACTTAAATCTTTTATTGGTTACTGATTAACTTAACTGTGCTGCCTGACAAATCTTCATAATAAATAAGCTATCCGGCAAGCACTTAAAACCCCAGCTAACTTTGTTTAAAGGACTCTCGCTGAAACATGCTGTACGTTGCAATGAATTTGGCAGTCAGCATGTGGTCATGTGCGCATTTCAACATGGATCTAAACCCCAAAAATCACAAGACGTGGAGTTATTGAAAAAAAAAAATCTTTCTGCAACTACTTTAAATAAATATATGTGCTGATATTTATCAGCGGTGATGCTGCGGGCAAAATGATTAGTAGCTATTAGTAACTACTAATTAGGGTAGCCCTTCTGAAGGGATATAGTGGGAAAATGTCTGAGGACTGTTGGTGCTGGGGTTGTCTGTGCTGAAGATGATGGGATAACACACAGGTAAATTGTGGGATTTTGGCTATTTATATTTGCATTGTCTTCCTGAGGTCAGGGTGTCTCTGGCTATATTTTGGGAGGCTTTTTTTCTTTTTTTTTTTTTTTGGTGTGTGGAAGGCTTATGTGAGTTGTTGGCTTCCACAGTAAGTCTACATTTAAATTAATTAAACTGTTGACAGTTAAATTGTACTAAGTAGCTTCGATATAAAAGATGATTCCCAGATTTTTTTCCATGCAACATAAAAAAATAAAAAGTAGGGGAAAAAAGAATCTGTGGAACTTCGTTCTAAACATCTGTCTGGGCAGATGTCAAAATGCAGAGTGTTACTGCATTATACTGTGTGAGTATATGACACCATATTATTACTCTTGGCTTAAATATTCACGATGGATTTTATGATCTATTTAAAAGGAACCTTTGATGAGAGTATAAACTCCCATCTTTTGTCATACAACAAGCACCTTTGTGGAACTAACTCTAGAGTAAATATTGAAAAATAACACAATGTTTTCTACATCTTATTTGCAGCACATGAATATTTTATACAGGGAAGTACAGATCTATGGAGATGGTAAAAATTTGGCAGATTTTCTTTGAAAATGAATTTTGGTGAATAAGCTCCTTTTGAAGTAAGATCGTATTGTTCTGAATTGCTCTGGATAAAATCATAACCTTCAAGCTGTATGTTAGCCAGCTGATTATAATCTAGTACAATAACCTGCATTTCTTCAAGAAATGAGAGACACACAGTGTCAAGGACATTACAAATACAATAGTAATTTAGGGAATTGAGCTAGAACGAGGCAATGCTTATAGCACTAATATTCCAGAAACATGTTGTTTAATTTTTGTTTCCAGATTGCATATATTAACCCATTTTATTAACCTGTCTATAGCCTTGATTCAATAAACCATTTCTATTCAGCAGAGCTCTAAAGCATATGTTTGCCTTTAAACACATGCTTAAATCCCATTGACTTTTTAAT
The DNA here is from genome assembly GCA_013400835.1 of Zapornia atra. Classification (NCBI taxonomy): domain Eukaryota; kingdom Metazoa; phylum Chordata; class Aves; order Gruiformes; family Rallidae; genus Zapornia; species Zapornia atra. The sequence goes on from VZTU01034643.1 coordinate 128,153, forward strand.
GCTTAAAGTTAAGCATGTGCTTAGATGTTTTTACTTGGCTCTGTAAAATAAAAGAAAATTTAAAAAAGAATCCTAAAAAACCCCACCAGAAATAAAAGATAAACTTTTTAAAAGCTAAAGAAAACAACCCCCCAAACTGCTAATTTCCACACCTCCCCAAGAACTCTCAAACCATTTTCAACTAAATACCTGAAACAAGCAGACAGGATTTTCATGCCTCATTTTGGAGCGCTGAGACTTTCTGCTAAAGAGACAAACAATAGTGGGAATATCTCGCTGTTTGCTTAATGAGCAATGAATGGAAGTGTGAAGGTGAAAAGACAGATTCTGGGCTTGAGAGTGACAAGGTGAGACTGCTTCTTTATCACACCTTCCTTTTTTTTTTTTTTTTTTTTAAACCCAAGCATCATTTTCAAAACACATAAAAATATTAAAATGAAAAAAGAAATAAAAAATCTGTGGCTGGGAATTGCTCCGTAGCTCGCAGCCAACTGATTTGCGTTTACTCCCATTGCTTGCTTCATGGGAAATGTCAACTTGCTACAGAAAGTTTTAATTGGTTTATGAGTGATATATTCAAGCTGCTTATTTCCTAAAACATCTGTTTTTGTTTTAGTTCCCCAATGTCAAATGGTTGGTGATATCCCAAGGTAGTACGCTGCTTCCAAGCCATATTTCCTGGGGTATCTATCAATAAAAAGCCCCTTAAATTGAGCATAATGAAATTAGTGCAAGGTAGTCAAGAAGTCTCCAGAATCAAGATATCAAAAACGTCCCTATTCCCATTATTTTTTTTTTCCATATTGCTTGTGATTGACTGCTTTTGGGGCTTGTAGGAAGAAAGCCATGGGAGTTATGGCTTATTTCATCTTCCCTACAGTACCCCCTCCCCAGCCCCCCCTCCCACCTCTCCGATGGCCTTGAGCAAGTCTAATTTGTATTGTTATGGAAATTGGAATTAAGCCAGGGGAAGCACAAGCCTCGTGCTGCACCCGATGGCAAAATCCAGTCGTTTTTCTACTCAGTGGACAGGGAGACTAAAATTTGTTTGAAGATCTGTCCGCTCCATGTGACAACAGGAGTCCTAACGTAAACAGGCAATTGTGAGAGCTAAAAATGAGCAAAACATTCATAAGAGGTTTTCTTCTGCATACACACACAGAGAATCCTCAGTTTCCCACCATCCCGTGGCTAGGGCCAGAAGGGGAAAAAAGATTTTTTTTTAAAAAAAAGAGTAGTTATCGCTCTCAATACCTAATGTATGTGGAGATCTTCTATTCAGATCACAGGACAGAATAGATCTGCAATATTTGTCTACCAGGTGGCTCTACACCCAATTGGCTCAATTTTCACCCATTGTTTATTGTGAATTTTGTTTTTACACTTTTGGGAGAAAGAACACTTGAAGATTTTTTCCTGAGTTAAAGTCAATTGGAGGCAGAGGCGGTCCAACTAAATCGGTCAAAACAAAGCCCACCTCAAGAGTAAACCAAGTAAGTGTTACTTTTCAAAATAAGCTTAAAAGCAGAAAAGGGGGGGAATAAAATAAAAGTTTGCTGATTAACTTTCTTACCAAACTCATTTGCCATGGAACGAAATGAAGTTATAAGGATAAAATTCTCAGCAGATTTGCACAGCACAGTAATAGCCTTTATGCTTGGAAATTTATGGGCCATGGACAGTTTATAAGAAACGATGTAGTTCATCAGAGAAGCAGACTGATGGAGCACATGGGAGCATTCTGCGCAGGAAGTTGGGTTTTGGAATAATACTTACTTTGATAGAGTTGTTTTGTTAGCTAAGTAAAACAGTAGGGAAGCCAATGGCCACTTAGGCTTCAAACATAAATATATATTTATAAGTCACCCAGCTGCTTAATTGAGATCTCTAGTGTTTTCCCCAAGTATATCTTATCCAAAAAAACAGTAACGCAGAAAATAACAACAGCAGCAAAGACCTGCTGTAAGCTGAGGTTCATTTAATCAGTCAGTAGTAGTTAGGGGGAAAATGGAGCATTATTTTAGGGGCAGATTCGCTGAGGTTCCTGGAGGCTCTTCAGCCCAAGTAGCAGCTCAGATTGGGCTCAAATTGCTCTTTAGTGATTGCCTCCCCAAGAAGCAGCGGGGTAGATGCCCTTGCCGTACTTCTGACCTCTCTTGATGTCTTTTCCTCTAGAAGAAGAGTTCAGCATAACTTGTATCTGCGTAGCATTACCAACTACTTGCAACCCAGTTTGGAAAGATAAACGCTGGGGTTCTTGCCAGATGCTGGCTGTGTTGGCTGTGGAGGGGGAGGGAAGTACATGGGGCTTCAAAATGTTCTCCAAGGGAGGTTACACAGGGGATGGTTCATTAAATTTGAGCAAAGAACTGGAAAATAAGATTTCACACTCCTAGGCTCAAACAGCCTGGGTGAATTTGGGATCCCTGGAAAATCTTGAGGAAATTTGGCAAGTTCAGAGGAGCTTTAGGAAATACTCTGGTGGTTTTTCTGAGGGTGTTTTATTCTTGGAGTACACATTCAAGGTAGGGTAGATGGCAGAGCCTCACACTCAGAGAACCCTGGGGTGTAGGCCAGCTTTCAAAAGCCATGTCTAGGTTTACTTGTGGAGTTTATGATGGGTGGATATCAGGGTCTTAGGCTTGGCTGCAGCAACTCCACTGTCCGAGCTCTTCTTGTATCTCAGGGAGCAATGGTTTTAATCCATGTCTCCTAATTTCCAGGGGAACATCATAACTTTGAGGTTGTTGAATATTTAGACATATGGCTCTTGGTCATTCCAGATTGAATTGTTTCCCTCGTACAGGCAGTTAGTTATTGGTTGCAAAAGAGACTTGAAACCCAGACTTTGACCTCTCCTACATTTGAGCTTGTGTCTTGACATGAGTGAGACTTGAAGGTTAAGTTTTCTCTCCCCTTCTCTGTCCTCATCAGGTGATAGGGAGACTGGCTTAGGTGTGAATCCTAGTCCTTGTGCATATGTCCCTTCCCCTAACAGGGGTACCGGCATCCTCTGATAAAGTCTAGTTTTAGGAAGGCATCTCTACTACACCAGGGCTTTAAGTACAGGCTAAGATTTAAATACTTGCTACAATGATTTACTTAATCAGGGCCCAGGAAGCATTAGATGGCCTCACTAGAAAAAATGGACAGGTCTGTGAAGAAACACAGTGGATGAGTACTGTTAAGAATTATTTGCTAAGCACTAAAATATCACAGATATATTGAACCCAGCCAACTTCTGGGGAATCAGGGCTTGAGACCACCCCACACGTTCACCACAATGCCTGATGGCTGGAAAGATGCTATCAGCTGATAGTCTTTAATTTCCCAGTTTTCATCCCAGGTCTTAAGTATATTTGTGTTCAAACCAGGGTTTGCTTCTTGTAGCCCATTTCGTCTTCCTGTTTTATAGTCAGTGAAGTCTAAATGGTAAATTAGTGACATATTCATTATTATGGCTGTAGAGTGCAGTGCCATCGTAATGCTATTCCCTGTAGAGGCAAGCAGAAGGAGAAGCTAGGATGGAAGTGATAACAATACTGTTCCAGTATAAATATCTGAAATGATAGCTAAGAACTGCTGTGCTGCTCTCTGGCTCTTCCTGTAGCTTTGTTTCACCAGCTGAAAACATCTTGGAGAACATTTGCTTGCTTCAATACCATCCTCCTTTCTTGGGATGCAGCTGAGCTATGAGTCCTGTAGCTGCTGAGCCACGTGGCTGGAAATAAACTAGTGTTTCAGAGAGCTTGGCTCACTGAGGGGATGGACTCAAGTTCTTCCACTGCTGTTCACACTTTCTTGGGAGAAATGCTGTTAGTAAAACTGCCTCAGAGCTTACCAGAGAGTATTAGCCAGACGCTGTGGTGATTTGTTGCTCTCCCTTTCCTGTGTGAAGCAGGGGAAACCTTTCAACATTGGTTTGTTTATTTTGCTTGGTGGCACTTGCCCACAAAGGAGAGAGGGGGAATCTTAAATAATATCATGGTTCGGGCAGCTCAAAGGTGTTGAAGAGAGCTGTGTGAAATTGGTTTATAGCATTTTAAAATGTGGTTTTGGCAAAGCCAAACTGGCAGGTTCATTTGCCATCCCACAGAGGTTGCTTCTGAGCTCTAAGTTTGTCCAGAACTTGAACCTTTCCTTGGATATCAGACAAATCCTGTCATTCCTGGAGTTAAACTGGGGGACTCAATAGTTCTCCCCTCACTCCACCCCCATTCCTGACACTCACAGGCACACCAGTGTAGCTCCTGAAATGTGTGCCAAAGTCTGCCTCTGCTCTTGTGCTATAAAGGTTTACCCATGCCATGCTTAACTCTACTGGCAGCCTGGTCCTTCTGCTGAGGAACTGGGGGTTTAGCTCTGTTGCTTCTCGATGCACCACCAGCTGCAAAAAGTCCTGTGCTTGAATTCAGGGGAATTCACCCTTTGCACAGCTGGGGTCTCAGTTTGCTCTGGGACAGGTGACACACATACTCTAAGTTGTCTAACTGAAGGAATGAATAATGGGAACTGGGAAGCATTGCTGATGTGCATTCCGGGGACCAGCACTGCTGTGTCTGTACTCATAGCAGCAAACCCGCATCAAGTATGTCAATGGAGAGCTGGCCCTTGGATGTGTCATATGTAGCTACCCACACCAGCATCCTTTTGCCTTGGCACCACGTCACATCTGCCCAACTTGATAAATTTGTCCTTTGAGGTCACTTGCTCACTTATGATTTGACGTCTACAGCTTTGACTAGATACAAGTTTACTTTTTAAATTCAGGCACAGAAGAATTTACTCCCCTTTTGCTCACTTAGAATGTCAATGTTTGGGGTTTTTTTCCTTTGAATTAGAGGTCTTGCTTGGATTATGAAGTTAATATTGTGCAACTTGAACAAAGCTTTAGTTTGTACCCAGAAGAACCACAGGCCTATAAAACCAACAAATAAGGTAGGAAGAAAACAATTGGGCATTTATAAGGACGGAGAACTTTGTGCCTACAGTGTATCACAGCACGGGAGTTTGCCTGGCTTGCTCTGATCACAGTGCTGATGTGTCAGTCACCCAAAACCAGGAAGCAAAACTACCTATATTTAAGCAAACCAGATGATAGTGCTACTGGTGGGTAGTGATATAATCTACCCTTTTGCTTTTCTGTCCCAGGATCTCATTTTTAGGGGTGCTGCTCTTTGCTAGGTGGGAGTTGCAAAGGCATTGGGGGTCCTGGCATTCTCCTTCTGCAACCCAGCTCCTGCAGTCAGACCTCCCCCTGAATTTCCCAAATCTTGCTCCTATTCCCTAGGAATCAGTGACATGACAGAGGGTCTGGCAGTGGGACAGCTGGCATAGCTCAAAGGTGCTGGAGTTGTTGCGACCACCATCTGACCCAAAGACGTGTCGCCTGGCTCTCTCCGCTGCTCTTGTGGCCTCCTGCTCTCCTTTCTCCTCATGTGGTATGTCCTCTTCAGTGTATTCATCCTGCCTTTAGTGCGTCATGGCAACTGTGTCAGATGTTTTATTAGTACTTTTTTTTTTTCTTTTACCCTGCAACTGAACCCGGTATCCTGGGAAATATGGGCTGAGCCCAAAAGACATTAATGTGCCTGCCAAAATGTCATTTTTTGAACCTATGGAGTAAAGGAAGAAAAAGAAAGGCAATAAGAAGGATCATCCCATCCTAGGCTTGGCCATGTTTTGTAACTTTCGTAATGTTTATAAGGTGAATATTTCTCAAATGGTAGGAGCTACTGCAAAAGCAGTGTTGCAGAAGTCATCACAAGTGGCATTGGAGGAGACCTTGGTAGGTCACCAGATCCAGTTCTTCACCTACAGAAAAATAGCCATTCCTGCACTAGACCAAAAAAAAAAACCCCAGAGGACTGAAGTCTGGTTTGCATGGTCCTGTTCGGACTCCATCTTTCTAAATTTGGTCAAATTCAAACACTGGAAAAAAAATGAGAACGTTTAATGAATGGTGTGTTCTCCTCATAGTGTATCAATTTGTGGTATCCCTATCAAGCCAAATAAAAGAAAAAATATCTAAATCTCATTTGCCATGGTCTTTCTTAGCTTTGCAGGCTGACACCCATGTCATGAAAACACCCAAGTTTGACCACTGCTTCAGCATTCAAGACAACCACATGTGTTCTCTGGGTGGTTTTAAGCCATCCTGTCTGATTTCCCTATGGACTTGCTGGTTTCTGTAGAAGCCACTCAGCATGTTCCAATGATCTCCCACCACTGAGCACCCATTCTGACCACCCATGTAGCCAGAGCTTCGTAGGGAATGGGAGGACAGTTTTTAAATTTTCGGTCTTTAAGATGTGGCAGCCTTGGGAGAAGCCCAGAGCTTGCTCACATCTCAGATCCCACAGCGGCATTCCAGGAGTCCCTGCTGGAGGTGTGGGATATGACAATCAGGAATGGAGAAATTTCAGATAAGTTAATGGATACCTAGCATCCACATGAATTTCCTGGTAGGTGCTCATGGCCCATTGGACATGAGAAACTGCAACCTTCAGGGTGATATCAGGCAAGCTTTCCTTCTCTGTCAGGAGAGGTTGTTAAATGCCAGGTCGGGTTTTCAACAAGCAGGAGAACTACAGGAACCAAAGTTCCCAGAGGTTGTCGTGGTTGACTGCTCCAGCAACAGTGTCGTGCACTAGAGGGGTTGGGGGAAGAAAAAAACCAACAAGTTTTCCAGGGAATCTCATTGCACTGAATGGCAGCTGGAGGGGTCTTGCAGTGCATTTTGCGAGAGTTTACATAGTTCTGGATCCTCTACCACTTAGAATGGAAAAAAGAAAGCCAATCTGTTTGATCAGGCCTCTCCCACTCGATATGTGTATTGGATTCTACATTAAAGCTTTTAACAGTTACGTACACATCTGAGCTGGAGCTATTGTTAGCCCGTGTGATGGATTAAGATCAAGAATGTTAATGTTATCCAAAGGAACGCTTTTTAATGTATATTGCGATTGTATAAACAGGGTCACCAGAGCTAAATGGGATGTCAATGACCTATGAAGATCATAAAGTAAACAAAAGATCTTAAAATAAGCATGTAACCTGAACACGTCGGGGATTGTTGTATATCAAAGGCATTTGCTTATATAAAGTAAGGGAAAATTACTTACGGGTAATGTTGTTTGCCACAAGTCTACCTCTTGCCTGCTCTACAAAGGAAATCTACCCGGAGGGACTGTGGTATGTCTCCATCTACCAGGAAGCACCAAGCCTGCCGGCCCTGACTGAGCAGAGCTGAGCTTTTGTACACACATAATAAACATACGCTTAAATCCCAGGGAGCAGCGATAAGGCATCGTTCCTGCTGAACAGCAAGGCTCCTCCTGCCCTCACCAGAGAGGGAAGGAGGACCACCCCACCAAACACCACTGTCAGACCGGTTTTGTAGCCCTGGTGACACAGGGAGACCATGGCAGGTCCATGGGGCCAAGCAGCTGAGTGGGAATTAGTGTACAGCAGATGGTCAAAAACACTGGCAAGAGGCAAGAAGCTTTTTTCTTTTCCTATATGGACATTAACATTTCCCTCCTGGCTTCAACACCATTGGGAATGAAGAGTCAGGCCTTTTTTGGTTCCTTTTTTCCTACTTGGTAGCCCCTAAATTAATTCTGTGGGAGTGTGAAGCCCTTGTTCAAGATGCTCTAGCCTGCAAGGGCTCATGGGATTTCCTGTGAGATAGCAGGGTTTAAATCAGAGATGTGCTCCAGTAGAAGAGAATCCTGGGGTCTTCCTATCCTGTTCTTAATGCAGTTGGTCATCCTGTCCAAGTACAGAGCTTTTCATTTGCTCTCACTGAAATTCTTTGTGTCTTCTTCAAGCTGCTTCTCCAGCTTTGAGTTCTAACCCTATCCTTACAGCCCCTCTCAGTCTGGTCCCCTTAGTTGTAGCACTCACAGAAATAGTGGCCAGGAGTGGGAATTCTTTTCATCATCGCAACCAGGAATCTTAGGGAACACTTTTCTGCAAGTGGCTTTAAGAAATCATCTTATATTTAGCCCAGAATATTCTATCAAAAGTATGTTTTCCTGATTTGCTTACCAGAATGCCATAAGAAACAGTTTACTGAAGTTGTGGTATGTGATCCTTATTGTTCTTTCTGTGCAGGCTGTTAGCTGTTATGTTATCATAGGAGGAAATTCTGTTAGTCTGATAATACTTGTTCTTGGAAAAAGTCTGTACAGGCTAGGCCACATTTCCTTGTTATCTTCTTGGTTGTTTTCAGATTATTTACTTGTTCCAGATTTTTTTTTCCTTCTAGCAGGTTAATTGCTGGTTTAGAGTACCCCAGGTCTTTCAAAAAAAAAAAAAAAAGGAAAAGAAAAAAAAAAGAAAAAAGACCAAAAGACCCAGAAAAAAACAACACCTCAAAACACCTTCACCTGTTCTCCATAAGGTCTCAGATTAGCCTTTGAGAGATGGACACAGCAAGCTCCTTAATTGCCATCAAGTGATGTTCATCAAGCCCAGCTGAGCTGGAAGATTTAATTTATTTAAGCTCTCTGTGAGATTTTTCTGCTGTGACTTTAGGCTGGGAACTTCTTTTGCTTCTGGTATTATTTGTATGGGATCTTGAGTTATGGATGATACCAACAAGGATTGATGCAAAGCAAACTGGAGAAAATAGGGGATTAGTCAGTGATTATTCCTTCCTGCGTGGTACTAATTTTCCTGGATCTGCAGAAATCATGCTGGACAGGGGACCTCCAAGTGAGAAGGTGAGGATACAGCTTTGTTTCATCCTTTAACCTCTGCTGCTTTCTGCCTGAAACTATGATCCCAGGTATATAGATGTCATGCAGGATAGCTGTGTAGGTGAAATGAAACTTGGTGCCTGTGAAATGAAACTTGGTGCCTGTGATATGGTGGGTCTAAGTGCTCTTCCTGGAATAGCTGGGCACTGGGACCAAGGGAGATGATGGCTTCCAGTTGCTTGCAATAAATGATCCCTTTGCCTGCAGCCCTGACCCTGATCCTTACCATATGTACCCTATCTTGCAGTCCTGCTTGATCTCAGTGTACAAAGGCAACCCTAAGACAGTGCAATGCTACACTAAGAAGTAAGGGACAGTGGGGCTTCTGTTCCCTGTGGCTTGTTGCTTCTTCTCACATCCAGAAGACTGTTTCTGTGCTCTTTCTCTTTCCTTTCATTTGCAGTAGGGATGTGGCGTCTCAGTGCCCTAAGCTGGATAGGGAGGCCAATATCTAAGAGCTGTTCCCACCACCCAGCTGCCCCAAGACAAGCCCTACGTGGCCTAAACCTTGTATGCGTTTGCTCTCCCAGTTGCACTGCCTTTTACAGAGGTAGGAAAGAGCATCCAAGGCAGAAGAGGACTAAGAATTAGCCTCTTTTCTGTGTTGTGGACATAAGTCTTCTAGCTCTTAGGAGAGCACTCCAGGAACATTCTGACATCTAAAGCAGCTACTCTGGTTGCTAAACTGCCCAGTGACATCCCTTATTGTTCCTGTATTACCTCTGGGGATTTCCTGGTTTTGGTGTAATTTGGGGTTGGGTTTTTTTTTTGTTTATTTTGGAGAAAGTTAATTTCCATTTACCTTTGGGGATTTTTCCATTTAGTTAATGTGAACTGGAACATTAGTGTTTCAGAAAGATGACATGGAGAAATATGAAGTTATCCCTTGGCTACTGGGGGGGGAAAAAAAAAAGAAAGGTTCACAACACTGATAGACCTTTGCTTTTGCACTTCCCATTAGGTGCGGGCATATAGTTTTGATTTCTTCCTGAGATATACGTACCAAGGCACCACAAAGGAATGTAAATCATCCATATACAAACTCGTCCTTGCTACTTTAGCAAGCTCTTCATGGCATGCAAACATTCAGCTGTTCTCCATTACAGATATTACGATAGTAATCAGCAATTTAAAACTCTTTCAATAATTGTTAGCCCAAAAGGTTTTGTTTATTTGTTTACTAGCATGGAATGATGGTTATTATCAGCTTTGAATGACATTCAGCATTCATCTTGCAGCTCTGTCTGTTTCAAAATATTTGGGGATGTCCTTGTTAGAATGTTTTCAATGCAATTTCATTCACAGCAATTCCAAAGCACGCGCGCTGTATGTGATCAATTAATTACCACTTGTAATCAAAATTTTTCTTAACACGCGGAAACACAGACAGCAAATATGCCTTAAAATGTCTTTGTTTCGTCAGGAAACAACCTCCCAATGTGCTTTAAAATATGTAAATAGGCTTGTGCTCTATGATGAAGCATTGCTGTGTGGTTTATCCCAAGAGAGACTCCTCTGTGGAAGGACCATAGTGAGTAGCACTCTGTAAGTTGATGCTGGGGCTGGTGGCTTTGTGCTGTGACTTTGGTCCTCCTGGCTGTTATGAAAACTGCTGTCTTGGATTTTCTGGTGGGTGCTTAAGGCTGGAAACACAGCAGGTGCTCAGGAGGAATTACAGGGTTATTGAAGGAGGGGAGACCAAGGAAAGCTTTCGGCTGGCTGAATTGCTTTCCTTGCTGGTAGAAATCAAACGCATTTTTAAACTGGTCCAAGTGGCTTTGCAACAATGGTCATGTGTGAGTGGCAGTTAAGCATCAAACCTCTTCAGGTGTTTCTGTCCATCCCTGGCAGTTACTAGGTGCCAAATCCATTACGTTTTGCATGATGTCCACACAGTAATTTCTCTTGAGAAAGTAACCGCTGCACTGGAATAAACCAGCTTAAAGCAGGACACGAGTTCTGGGGTTAAGGTGAAGAGCTGTTTGGGAGAGATTAGATTATCCCCTATCTGTCCCATCATAGGGCTTTTCCTGTTTGTTTGTCTGCATCACCTTCCAAAACATCTGGTGCTGGCCTTTGTTGAGATAGCACAGTCTGCAGGTTATATCCTGTGTGGTCTTGTCCCTTGGGAAGAAAGGGTGTTCGGATAAGTTAAGTAGCTGGGAGTCACTGAAAGGGCTGGCCTTGAAAGGAGTTTTCAGCTGAAGATGGATGAGCTTCCCTGCTTTGTGGACCCGTTCCCCCTGTTACCTGATTTCTTTATGACATGTTGGCAGTCGCCGTAGCTGGGCTCTCGCTGCGAGACAGTCAGCGCCACGCTTGCAGCGCTGCAGGAAAAATAAACCCATTCAGACCAAGAAAAGCACTTGGAAAAACATGTAGATGTCTCCTTTTTTTTTTTTGGTAGTGGATTTTTTTTTTGGTGGGTCCTGGGTTGTGCTTCCCATTAAAGCTTTGCATACAAAGACCTTTTTGTGAAGGTTGTCAGCCTTTGCACTAGATTTGGTGATTTTCTTCTGATGCCGCTATCGTTGAGGAGGAGAGAGGAAGGAGCTGATGAAACGAGACCATTAATTAAAACTAGGTACTGTTTTAGTTTTGGCCACTGTCTTGAAACTGTAGCAACAGCAAAATGCCTTGGTCTCTCTCCTCCATCTGATTAGAAATGAGAGGTCATGTTCTTCCCTGTGCTGAACCACCACCCAAAGCATTGAAATAGGGGTCTTAAGAGATCTGGTGAGGCTTTCTGGGTTGTTCAGCCAGATTGATACCATCTGGAAGTCTGGCTGGGGAGAGGATTTGAAATCTGGACCCTGATACTGGCTTTTTAGTCTTCCATTTTTCTAAGTAGCTTTTCAGTGGGAGTAAATGACTCTAATTGTATTGAAGGAGCTTGACTAATTCACACCAGCTGAGGGACTGGCCCCTGAGGTCTGGGCTGGCCTGTTCTTTCTGTGCCATTTTTGAAAAAAGAACAATCCAACTTTTTTTGATAGCAGCGTAGCAATGGAAGTCCTTGACTGCTTTGCATTCGGTTTGAGATGCAGCACCACCTTCTAGGAAGAGTGTGTATTTCCATGGTGGCTCTAGTCAAAAAGATGCTTCCACTTATGGAAAGGGGCACTGTTTGCCCTCTTCCCCCTTTGTGCAGGAAAAAGGTGATGAGGTGGTGGGTTAAAGCTCTGGCAGCACCTGTCTGGTGGTCCTTAGTAGGAACAGATTGAGCAGGATGCAAAATATAGTCTCCCTTCTCACCTTCTGTGGTGGTTTTAAGATGCTGGGTTGTGTTCTGCACTAATTTGATTGCATAGACTCTCTTTAGTGGGCATAAAAGGCCAAGATGTGGTGTTGAGATTGGGAAGCTCTCCTGCCTCTCTGATATCCTAGCATGGTATGGGCACCGTCTATGTGTTTCATAGGCTCACCTGAAATGGGCTTCTCTGTTCTAAAGTGCAGTGAAGTCCTGGGCTTCTGAGCCTGTAGTAGCCTTAAGCTTTCTGTCATTCAATTGGATGAAGCATAGAAATCCTTCGATTCTTTTTCATGTAGCTGAACGTACAGCGCATCCTGTTTTAAGGCAACCAAAGGAAAGAATACTGCAGTTGAGGTGTTAACACTGAGCTGCATATTTACTTTGGTCCTTTTTTAAATTGTGCTTTAGCTGCAGAGCCCTTTAAAGGGGGATGGGGACAGGAATTTTGTGTTTGTCACTCTCTCAGTATTAAATGACCTTGCTGTGAAAGAAGGAGCTAGTTCTAGGTAGCAGCTCTGCAGCTTTATTGTTAAAGTCCCATCCTGTTTGTCCTTAAGGCCAAAGGAATGAAAAATAACAATATGCACAAATAGGGAAGAAAGAGAGGAGAAAATGAAAAGGGCAAAAGATCAGGAAATGCAGCCTGTAGTGCTTACAGCACACTTGCTGGAAAATCAGTTTGAAATATTTTTGCTTGTTGTGGGCTTTAAAGGAATTGGAGGAGATGCTCAGCACATGTAAATCTTGCTCCATTGTACCAACCCATACCTGGCCTGACGTTTGCCTCTGATGTAGGACTTGCAAGACAGGACTCTCCCATGTCTGAGCAAGCCTCATCTTTATTAGGAGGGCAAGAAAAAAGAAAATGGAAGACAGAAAACACAGAGCTAGAGTCACTATTAATAGGAACTGAGATTTACATCTCAGGTGTTGCTGAGGGATTCAGCTGAACCTGGTAAACCCTATATCCTTATCAGGAACAGAGCTGCACTGACAGGCATACTACTTGTTTTCCTCCTCTTAGGTGGCTGGATTGGCATGCCTTCTAATAGCTGCAGGCAGTGTAATGAGGAAAGGCTGAGCACCAGCAGCAGAGACGGCTAGGATGCTCTGCAAAATTACTTGCCATCCACTGAAGCCTTTGAGTTGTAAAGGGCCTCTTAGCAAAGCAGTCTGAAAACCTTGTTTCAGCAGAACTAGTTATCATAAGTAAATATCTGTTGATCCTAGGGGTGTGTGTGTGCTTGTGACTATCTTTGTGCCAGCTTGTGCTGTGAGACTATGCTCTTATCTGGTGGTGAAGGTGAGGCTCTCCTCTGTGCTTCCCATCGCTGCCATTTGTATCTGTCTGCTCCTCGCTCATAAACAGGCAATCTCCCCCTTGTGAACACTGCCTTGAAGTGGCTAAGATGGTCCTCTGACTTTGCTGCACATTTCTCAACAACTGTGTCGTTTCCTCCATTTGAAGCCCATCAAGTTGTCATTACTTACTTGGGTTTATTTTTGCAAGCCATTTTTACATAGGATGTATATGTGCTGAGGTGTCTGCCTGCCGCCTTTCACCTGCTTAGGACAAGGCAAGACGTCATTGTGAACTTCAGTACACTGGTTCCTGTACATAAATATTTTATAAAGCTCGTAAAGGTCCTTTGGGGTTAAGAATGGCTTGTCCTGTCAATTCAAAATGTTACCTAATACCAATAAATGCTAATAAAGACCTTGTAGCTGGCATCATATACCAAAGCACTATGCATTCATTAGGAATCACCTATGCAACTGCAAGGCCAGCCAAAATAATCTCCTAATCAGTTATAAAAAGTCTACCGTACTTGTCAGGAGCTCAGCATGGGGCAATAGCAGTGAGAGTTGTGGTTTCTGGCTGAGGCACTAAATCTGTTGCACATGGAGACAAGCCAGAGTAGGAAGGTCCTCACTGGGACCCAGTTTTTCCAAGGATTGGGGTAGGAGAGGGCAGATTTGGATTAAGAACAGTAAGTCTTCAGATAGTGGTTGTTTTGGGTTTATCACCATTATAAAGAGAAGAGTGTATGTTGGAGGTCTACTGCTTTGTGGGGACACATCTGTGAGTGTTTTCCAAAATACCTGTCTCCTCCAGGTATGTCAGAAGTCTTCCCACATGTCACTTATGTGTGTTCAATGGTGTGTGTGACTTGGCATGCATGAGGGATGTCTTGGGGTGGTATGTGTTTTTTCAAAGGTCTTCATATCATGCATGAGGTCTTCCCACATGAGGAAAATCCTGACCTTGACTGTTGAAGTTACTTTATGGCTCCTGGCTGGTAGTACAAAGCTTTCACAAAGAGGAACAAGCCACTCTATCTTATGTGTTCCACCTAAGTTAATATTAAAACTGTATTTGCTGTGTCCAGTTATATAGGACTTTAAAGACCCCTTTGGCCTACCATCATTCATGAGTAGCTATGTCATCTTTCTGTGTGCTGAAATGGAAAAAGAGTTGAAGTCTCTCCAAAGAATATATTTTTGACCGGAGCTGGAAAACTTAAATGGTAACTTTTGAGGCAGCTTTTAACAGGAAATATCAGAATACAGCTCCTGAAGTACATTCTATAATCAGAAGGGAGCATACATTTTTTTCTAAACACTTAATTACTGAGCTTGCTATGATGATTAATTAATTGAGAAGTCTCTTTGCTGAGGCTGTTCATTCTTAGAGTGATAGATGGTTACAGGGGTCAAATCTGTACTGCATGGCTATATTTGCTCCCAAAGGGAGCACAGAAGTCCATGCAATGTGGTGGGACTGCTAGTGAATGCTGCAGAGAGCTTGCCAGACATCAGAGGACAGTGGCTTGTGTTTCAGTGCCTCCAAAGCAATACTCTGCAGGGCCAGCAGAAGCCTTGACCTTTAGAATATGGGATGCCCATGTTTGGATTCTGACCCAGATGATCTACGTCTTGCAGCCATTTTCCACTGGTGGTTTTTTTGTTTATTTTTTTAAAAACTCCTCTGGTTCCTCACATCCACGCTTGAGAGCTCTTGGGGAGGTAAGATTTGTCTACCTGACTTCAGCTTTCTGCCTAGTGCCCTGATGGCAAAGGTGCCATAGGATGCACGCTGGTATTTCAGGTGCAAGCCAGTCATGTTAAGGGTGGTTTGGTTGAATACGCCACGTGGCAAGAATGGTTGCACCCATCTGCTGCCAGCTTTCACGCTGGCTTTGGCCAACAGCACAGCTCTGCTATGTCTTAAAGAGACACAGGAGATTGACTCAACATGCTAAACTGTGAGGTCCTGAAACTAAGTGTTTAGGCAGGCGAATTGTGTTGGTTTGGCATTTTTGAGCTGTACACATGCCTGCCTGGCAGCTGAGGCTGCCTGAATGTTCAAGTTGTATCTGCTTTGGCTTTACTCTTTTATAAATATTCAATCATTGTGCTTTTTTCCTTGGACCAACAAGCAGAGAAGTCTAAAACTGAGTTTTAAAAAACATCATCTTCAGGAGAACAGTGCAATATTTATGGTATAGGCATTCCCACAAACTAGAATTGGTTGAAGTATGCTTACCCTCTGGTTTATGAGACCGAGGTCAAACGTGACACATTTCCAGATGACAGATTGTCAAGGTTGCTTTGCCAAACCACATTACCAAAATTCTAGTTTTGTGCATCAGCAGTGTAGTGTTTTGGGTTCCTGTTTGTAAGTGTTGGGATGAAACCTGCTGCATCTGCCTTTTTGCATGGTGAGTGTAGCAAAGCATGTGTTTGGTATGACTGGATGCTGGCTTTTGTGCAGCTCTTCATGTCGTGTCCTAATTTTCTTCAGTACTTAAACTTTCTTAGAGAAAGCAGCTTGAGATATTTGTGTAGGTGTCTGTGAGTGACTGGCAGGAAAAGCACTTTGATCCTGGTTCTGTATTTAATGATGCATGGGTGGGCTCGCTGCTCCAAAAGCCAACGGTTAAGTTGCAGATGCTGTGAATGCTTAAGATGCCCAGGTTTGGGCACATATTGGGCAATATTTGATTACACATAGTTGTATTGAGCAAATTGTTCTGCACTTAAAATACAGGCAGAAATACTTTCTACTTAGTAGATTCTGCAATGTGCTGTGGAAGTGGTGGCAGGTCCCTAACTGGTCAGTGTGAAATGAGGAGACATGACGGGAGTAGAAGAGGTTTTTCTGGTAATTCTCCATAGGCTTTGTCACTATATGCACATGGTGAGGTCTCACTCCCACTGTACCAGTGATGCATGTGTGTTTTGGTTAATTCTGCAATGACAGTGCATGAGTTCATGGTCACTGAGTTACGGTTTTCTGTGCTCTGCTAGCATTTCACTTCCAATAAGCATAAGGCTTCAAGTCCAACCAGGTATCTTAGTACCACAAAACTTCTTGATTTAATTGAAATCACTTTGCACAACCATCCAGAGTAAATACCCTAGACAACAGAACACGGTTGGTAATACGGAACATGTGATTTATCTTATTTTTTTAACAAACTGATCTGGGAAAATGTTTCCACACTGACAAAAACAGAACAAATGTAGGTCAGTGTCTGAAGGAGATGAAAGACGCCAAGTGTAATGAGAGCCTATTGTTTCATGCTGACATATGCAGGAAGCTTGTGGAGAATGAACATCAAACTAAAATGTGAGGGGAAAAAAGAATAGAAGGCATGAAAATCATCATACTCAAGAAAACAAAGAGATCAGAAAGTTAAGGGGCATGATAAGAAATCTGCACTAGGAGGCTAAATAAATGAGTTTCACATTTCCTCTTCTTCCTTCTCTTCAGTTCCGGGTTTCTCTCTCCCATTAGTCTACTAGGTAGCAGACTCTTCTTCCTTCCAGGAATACTTTGATTTTTAGGGGGTTTTTTTTCCTCCCCTTCCTATCCTGCAGATGCCAGGCCCTAGAGAGATCCAGATGGCAAGCAGACCAGCAGAAAATGGCTCTTCAGTATTTCACTTCTCATCTTCCTCTCAAGTTAAAGACATGAAAGATCTATTGAAAAGAACAGACAAGTCTTATTTACTTTTTAATAAGCAAATTTAGTTTACTTATTTAACAGAAGTTAATCCACTGTTCAAACAGCTGGAATAAACATGAAGAAACAATTTTGAGTCTAATTCTTTACTCGCGTTCACCAGTCTTACACTAATGTATTTTCTCAGACTTCAGAGGCGTTTTCCTGACTTTGGCAATGGGCATGAAAAATTGGACCTTTGTCCTAATTATTTCTGCCACCCATTGTCATCTGGAAACATCTTCCATGGCTCTGGACTGTGGTGCCTTCCTTAAAATTTCAGAGCAGTTTGAGGCAACTTAAATCTGGTCTTGGCTCTGTAGAGAAGAAGTGATAACTTAAATAACTATGCTGCACTAGAATAAAACTGCTGTGAGATGGGAGAGTTGTGCCCTGGACTTCTACAGATGAGGCACTGGTGCATTTTTTCCTCCCAACTATTTCCTTTTCATATAGCTTTTTCTACCTCCGGTAATAGAAAAATCTCTTGGTGGGAAAACTGTCTGCTGAAATCCTGTGATACTCCATTGACTTTAGTTGTGTTGTCCTGGGGCTGACCCAAGAGGGACTGCCCTGGTGACTGTGCGAGTGTTCCCAGGATTGTCCTTTCCCATACGCTTCCTTAAACAAGCAGGATACCAAATTTCCACTCCGTCAGTGTAACGGAGGGCTTCTATGACAGCCTGATGGATGCTCTGTGTCTGTTCCTTGTGAGCTCTGAATTCATGGCACCATGAAATACATTGTCTGATGAGAGGTGTTACTGGGCCATTGCTATTCCTTAAAAGTTCAATAGCTTCTGACAGTAAGATTGTGAGCCTTAGCAAAGAACAAAAAATCTCCTATCTGTCATCCTAACAACATATAAAAATGAAGCCCAGATTTTGGGGGTATTTTAGGGCACAAGGTGATGATGACTGTTTCAATGCACTTAGTGATACATTTAAATTGGTGATTTATGCAGCCTGACATTGACTTTAATTTAGCTCATGGTACAAGTAAAGTAATTCAGTCCTTAATGAAGTGTACTCCATATGACATATTGAACATGGGATCTGACAACTGGTGGTTGCAAACCAGTCTAAGTTACATTTTCTTTTGTCATTGAAATTGGGCTGTCAGTTCATAAACTTAAACTGAGGCATGCTGACCTATCACTCTCTCTGAAGTATGGTGCTGAAAACTGAGACCTGCATTAAAATAAACTTTTCCCATCCTTTGAAATGAAAAGGATGGAAAAAAAAACTTACATGTGAGCTGTGGGAACATTGTAAGGTGCATGTGTATGCATGTATGCTTGGTTTTGGGCTATGTGAGGGTATAGAAAAAGGGTTGTTAACAAAAGGATTCGCTTCCTGACCTATGCAAACCTTTGGGTTGTGTAGTGCTAAAGAATTTAATATACATGATCCTGAACAAATGTGTCTAGGTCTGAAGAAGCATGCTTACATCAGCTTTTAGAGGCATTCACAATAAGGCTGTAGGGTAAGGGATGGGAAGAACAGTTTGGCTGGATTTGGGAGTGGTTGGGAGGGGTTGATGTCCCTGCATTTCAAAGGAATTAACAGAGCAGCTCTGAACTGTAAATACGCAAATCTTTTTAACATTTGTGTTAATAGATTTGTCCCTGTTGGCATATGGAGAAAGAAGTGAGAGTTTTGAGTGATTCTAAGCTGCAGCATTTAAAAATGAGAAAGTCTGCTGCAGCCTGGGTTAAGTCACAGCTGTGTTGCTTCTCAGTGCAAAAAGTTGACTTAAAGTAGCATGGCAAGGGTTTTTTTTTGTGTGCAAGGCTGGGTTGGCCATCTACATCATCTGCTTCTTTCCTTCTTCGTTTTACAAAACTGTAAAAGGATTCTTTTAGTATTTGAGTGTGGCACTTAGGGAAAAGGAATGGAAGCAAGTAGAGGGACATTGGCTTCTGGGCCAGTTTGAAAATGAAATATTTGCCCTTTAAAAAAAAACCCAAAAAATCTGTCCTTTTCCCCCTTTTATGTCCAAGAGTCTTTTCTGGGAAGAGAAGGACAAATGAAAGGACAGGAATAAGAAGTGGTGAGGGAGACTTGTAGAACAGACATGCTTTCAACTGACAAGGCAGGAGTGTGGGAAAGATGTTAGTTGGGGTTAAAATAGCACTGTGACCGGACAGTCTGGGTTTTAACTCTAACATGAAATTATCCCAAACTCCCCCACCAGCTTGAACTCAAGATGCTTCTCCAAGTAATCTGCCCTCTTTGTCAAAACTACCTTGATTTTATTTGTATTTTACCTGCCTGGCTTACAAACTAAATAGTTTGCAGTATAACATATTTTAGGCCAGGGAAAGATGGGATTGCAGGCATGGCATCAGGAAGGGGCTTGCTTTAAACAGAGGGAGAGCAGAGGAATAAAACCAGCTTTTCATGGCGAGGACCTTGTGCTGGTAGCCCAAGTGCCGAACTGCAGGTCCAAGGTCACCTGGTACCTTGGGACAGGGGGTTCAGGTTTAGGGACATGGATGCTGTGCACAAGAAACAAAGGTGAATTTATTTAAAACTGGAGGGTCAGTGTTCATTTTTGTGTTTAGTCCAAGTTACCCTTGATTTTTATATTTTTGGGGGATGCTTCATGGCTAGAAAGGAAATAGGAATGCCACTTGGGAAAATGAGCAACAATTATCAGCTTGAAAACATTCAAGGAAAAAAATGAATGATGAAAATATCAGAAAAACACAGCGAAGGATCCTCAACTTTCAGGGATATATAAATGCTTGTTGAATATCCATTTGATCTTTCACCTTAGGATGTACTTAATACAGTATATCTGAAATCTTGCTGGGTTTTTTCATAACTCTCAGAAACCCAGCCCTGAGAGTATGACATTTTATTCTAAAATTGGGCATGACTTGCATTTAGTTTTCCTTTCAAACACACAAAATGCAGTATTGTAAGTTGGTACTAAAATGGAGAATAGTCTAATCACTAATAATTGAAGTAGTTGTACACTTCTAATCAAATAGCTGATTGATCAAGGGAGAGATGTTTGACTTTTTGGTGGAGGACATGGTAATTAAGTAGAAACAAAATACTTCACACACAAAATAAAACAATCCCGGGAACAGACCGCATAATCAGAGGTTACAGCTCAGCCTGATGTGATACAGTTTCATATTTGATTTATTATGTTTTAGCCTGGGAGCTTCAAAAGTGTCTAAGAGTTTGATAGGCAAACCCCAATGAGATTCTTCTGGCTCCTTTGAAAATGACAGGAATTTTCTATTTACAGCATCACTAGTGATCAATGGAATTTTTGGGACAGTTCAAGAAATATTAAACAGGCTGAGTTTGCTCTTTATGAATTAGCCTGGTGTTTATTCAGCAGCTCATTTTTCATCGAAGCACAGTATTAAAATTTCACTTGTTTGTTATAGGGTTGTCAGAATGAAATCTATTTCCAAAAATATACATTTCCATCTTGTACGATTTTTTTTCCCCCACTGTAGCTAAGGTTATGTCAACACTCCCAATGTAAACCCCCTCATTTCAAAGATTAGTAATGCTGGCATCATCAGTCCAGGCTTGAGCATGGCAAAACCATAAAATAACCTCTCTAGGAGCACATATTGGAACAATCGTTTTCAATGCCTTTGTGTCTTTTGTTAAGCATCCTTCTGTACAGAATGCAGTTGTGTTCCGTCTCTGTTGCAGAGTTAGTTAAAAGAAGAAAAGTGTGTAGGCCTTCATATTTTTGTTGTACTGGTAAAGCATTTGCATCTTAAAAGTTTAAGCTGGCTGCCCGGCTAAGATTTAAGTATCAGGCCCTGCACAAGCTGAGTAACTTTTTCCGTAGCATTGTTTACCATGCATAACCATAGTAACATCACAAGGTTCCATGCCAGGGCTCTTGGCTCTTAGTCTTCTCACTTGTTGCC
This sequence comes from Zapornia atra, assembly GCA_013400835.1. Taxonomy (NCBI): domain Eukaryota; kingdom Metazoa; phylum Chordata; class Aves; order Gruiformes; family Rallidae; genus Zapornia; species Zapornia atra. Next base: position 149,089 of record VZTU01034643.1, read on the forward strand.
ATCTTTTGGGTCCTCCTATAATATATACGTTTAAAACAAGTATTCAGCTGTATATTTGCTTAATCTGGAAACGTTTTGGCATCTCCCATGGAAAAGTTAAGGCCAAACCCTGGACGAAGCTTAGGAATGCCAGCACGGTGCTGCAGAGATCATTGTTCAGGACTCCTTCCCTGTCTGCCTGGTTTCCTATCATTGGATCAGGCTGAGCTGGAAAGAGATGAAGATTGGCATTAGCTGTACCGGGTAAGTGCCTGAGAAAGTTCTCAAAGCATTGCAGAGCTGCTGCAGGGATCATCTTCACAATGCACTTTTTATGTGTCCACATGTTTTTTGTAATCTGGAGAGCTCAAGACTGGGATATCCAGCATGCCCTGAGGTTGCCTCCTGTTATAGGTGACAAAATTGGTTCATCACACAGCTTGGTTTGATTTACATGCAAGATTGCATCGTACTTCCCACATTCAACATTAAAGCATCATCCCTCCCTTTCTGACAATGGTAACTTGTCCTATGATCTGAAGGAGGTCTTCTACAGGCAGAGAAAAGCCTAGTGCTCCTGTGTTCTGCATGCAGCCAATTGGATTTTTCACAAAAATGGATTAAAAGAGGCTGGGAAGGTGGAAATAAATATGGCATGGTGACAAATAGGTCAAAAATTTCTAGTGCTCCTGTTGCCCTAATTATCAATAAGCAGGTGTCATACCATTAGCACAAGACTTAGTGTAAGGAACACCAGATACTGATACAGACCTTGACAGATATTGGAGCCAACACAGCAAACTTGTGGACCTAATAATCAGGTTCAGTTATGTTATTAATGACTATGATACTGGGTCTTACCCTCTGGAGCCCTCAGCTGCCAGGCAATGGTAAAAGTGTAAAATAATGACTGGGTTGGTTAAAGACTGCTTCAATTTGGTTTTGAAGGAAGAACCAGCTGATCATAGTGTGGCCTCTGGTGCTGTCAGGAAGACTTGGAGAGGAGAATGGTTCAGCAAAAAAAAAAATTGAATCAAAGGATGGCTGAGACCACGAGGCAGTTGTGGTCTTGGATACATCTGATCAGTGATACTTGGAAAATTAGGGAACCTGCAGGTGAGGTCTCTGAAATCTCATCCTGAGAGTTGAGGAGCAAGGATGGGTGTTTCAAGGTGAAATGGAAACGTGTAGTTATGTAATTGTAAAAGCTAGCACTGTAGGGAAATAAACCCTGGCTGAAAACCTGGAGGCTCAGCAGAGAAAGAAAAAGAATCATAGGAGTTGCCAATTCTGGATGTAATTATTTAGTGTGGGGCCTTTGGTCTACATGAAATTCTCTTTTAGATGGCTTGTCTCTCCAATCTGAGGAAAGACAGAGAGGGCAGAAGCAGCCACCTCTAATGAGATTTGCCACCAAGGAGCCAAGCAGGGTCAGACTTCGTGGTGATGTGGACCTGTCTCTATAGGCACCAGACTGACCCTGTCAGCTCATACAAATTGGCTTCCGAATGCCAGCTTGAAAACCAGTCTGGTTTTCAAATGTTCCTGTTTGCTCTCCTTTCTTTCATTATTATTGTTTTAAGTCGAGGCTGCCGTTTCTAGATGTTCTTGACTGATGCACACTCAGTGTTTTGAACACTGTGCCTGGAGTCTCTGATTTTTGCATGACAACAGGATTATGTTTATACAATTAATTAACGTTTGCTTGACCACTTTTATCCAATTTCTTTCTTCAGCACATAAAAGAGAACCTGACATAAATTCCTCTTTCAAAACAATTGACTTAGCAACTGCTGACCTTCTGTTCTGTCATTCTGAGGATTGATTGGATATTGTTGAATTGTTTCATTCTGCAGTAATTAAACATAAAATTAATTATGCTAGTAACCTATTATTTCTTTGAACCAAGGACTAAGTCATTTGTTTTTGCTTGGTTACTCTGCGGGTTCTAACATCAGACAGCAAAACCTTGCTGTTACAAACAAACTAAACAGTATAAAGGGAGCAATTTAATAACCAAAATATAATATAAAGACTTCTAATTTCCGTATGGCTGGCCTATTGCATTAGGTTAATATAATTTGATCTATAAATCTTTTAAACCTTATGATTTTGTAATTTAAACATTTCCTGGATGGCTAATCACGCAGGGAAAGAATAATAATAATAATAAACCTCCCCAACCTAAAACAAAACACGAGCCAAAAATATACCTTAAAAGTAGATTAAAAAGATTAGATAGGAGGAGCGCTTGTTGGACGCTCAGTGAGCCCTAGTATGGCTGAATATTTCTGGAGCTTGCTGCTTATACAAGTCTGTCTGCATCCAGTCTGGTGCTGATGCAGAATTTCCTTTGTTATGATGAAAGTGTTGTTAGATATGTTTACATTGCTAGTGTTTGGTGTAGAAAGGAACATCAGAATGACAAGTTGCTATTATCAGAATGTATGTGCTCATGGACACCAAAATAGTATTTTGTGGTTTTCATTAGCACGGGCCATATTAATTTAATTAACATGATTGAAAGTTATATCGTATCACGAGGCAGATACCAAGCCCTGACTTATTACTCACCCATGGGCTATAAAATGCTACGGCTGACAAAAGGGGTGCATGTTTGTGTGTTCCTGGTTACAAGTTCAACTATTAGCTTTGCCCTGAAGCTGGTGGGGATGGTGTGATGATAACAGAGTGAAAGTTAGAATGGGGGAAGGGAAATAGAAACAGGCAACCAGCCTGCTCCAGCAGAAGGTGGGTCTCTCCCAGGGCCAAGTTCAGAGGTCCCTGTGGGTGGTGGCTGTCCTCTTCTAGGCTCACTGGCCTCTTCCTGGGACTCTGCCTCTAGCAACAGCATTACCTGGGAGTTTTTGTGCTCTGAGTTGGAGCACTGCAAATAGAAATCACCTTTGTTTGTGGCCACTGGTGTGATTCCTGGAGGTGCCTTTGAAGGTTGGTGCTTTATATCCCTGACTCCAGTTGCCACCACTGTGGCCAGCATGGAGTGGGAAGGACACCTGGGGAAATGTTTCTGTGCTTTTGTCTCCCATCTGTTTTTTGAGCTGGCTGTGATGGAGCTCTTGTAACATCTCCAGGTTGCTCTGTGTATGTATCTCTCTTCCCTTTTCCACCTTGAAGTGATCTTTGCTGGTAGCCATGTTTTCATGACACTCAAATCTCTCTGGTGTAGAGCTAAACTCTTCTGCTGTGACAAGGCATACGTCAAAGATGTGGGAATCTTGAGCATAAATGACTTTTTAATTATATGACTCCACATAGCCCCTTGCTGAAAGATGTGGTGGGCAAGAGAGAGCAATACTTTACAGACCAAGCACAGATACCGATATATGAGCCCTTTGTTCTCATTCCCCTGCCTTAAGGCAAGTAATACACTCAGGTCAGTGGACACGGAGCCTAATTTGATCTTGCTTAGCCCGGTGAAACTCTATCGACTTTAGTGGAGATGCTGCATTCCACTGATATAAATGAGAGCTAACTAGTTCTTCAGGCCAGTAGCTATTACTGCTTGGGTTAAGAGCAGCACACGGCAGAGACGGCTGCCTGTTCATCGCTGGCTGAGGAATGTCTGCTTTGTGGATAGGTCTTTCAAAGCTCATTTTTTCACAGTGGCGTGGAGGAATTTTGGCTAATGAGTTATGATTTGAGTGTCTTATCATTTCTGCAGGAACGGTCTGATGAAGTCCTGCCATTAGCTCGTAGTTCAAGTGTGCTGTCTCATTGCCTGCAAGAGAAATGTGGAAATCTTTCTGGAGGATTCTGTTCCTGAATAATCTGGCTTTTTTCAAGACTTTGACCTGTACTTACACTGTGAGATCAGTCATCCCCATTCATACTAAATGGTCTTTGGTCCTCTGAGCTAGGTCATTTCACATCCATTCCAGTCTCTGAGCTCCCTGTGTGGATGCACCTTGCTCTCTGATTTTTAACCTTAAAGCTTTATCTGCAGCCACCTCTTCAGGGTAGCCTAAGAGATTATGTTAGTCTGTAACTTCCCATTTGTGTGTGTTTGGGTTTTTGTCGTTTTGGTTGTTTTTTGGGTTTTTTTGGGTTTTTTTTTTGTGGAAAAGGCTGTCCTGGACTCTTTCTGTTTGCATGCAAAGTCACCGTTACAATCTAATTCAATAAATTAGATTCTCAAAGTTTACCCTTTCTGAGAGAGGATTGCAGGGGCCTTTTCTAGCATCTTTGGTAGACATTGGAATCTATGTTTTCTCCTCAGAGGCTTTAGGTATGTTTTTAGCTTGCTGTCTCCTGTAAGTAGGAAAGCTGGAAGACTCTTGAGATGGTTTAAGCAGTGTTTTTTGGGGATGTGATAGGTGACAAATATATTCCTCAGCTTTTGCATCTCTAGTCTCAAGAGCCATCTCTTATGCCTAGAAAGCCTCTTACGTGACCAAGCTTTGCAGCATGGGGCTGTGATGCTCTACATGTTCTTTGTCCTAAACACAGTAGCCTGGTCAATGGTTTCTTGCTGTATTTGCAGCCTCTGGCCTTGAAGGGTATGACCCTGGTGCTCTCTTCTGTTCTAACTCAAGCAATCAACCAGAAGGGTATATAGAAATTAATATTGCATATCCTTGTGTCCACCTGCCTTGCACACTCTGTTCCAGACCAGTCTGCTCCAGATGCCTGTAAATTGCTTAGCAATGAGTTATACCTTCCAGCTGACTACTGATGGTTATAAACTTTGAGTTATTTTTCATGGTCAGACCTTCTGAATCTGCTCTTGTTGTCTTTCTTGATGATGGGAGGATGAAAATGTGTTAGAAGTTTCCTCACAGGGAGTCAATTGCTGCTATTTATGGAGTCCTTATGGCTTTTAGGATAAAGGTCTTGACTGCTGCTGACCTGGCCCTGATTAGAGGACTCTGGATCCTCTGGAGCTCCTCCAGGAAGCAAAGCTTGAACAAAAGTATGCCTATAGCTTAGGTCAGAAATGGAGAACACAGGCCACAAACTAATTTTTGACCAGTATAGATCAAAGTAGGACTAGGTAATAGTGTATACAACTAAATTCGTGGACCTGTACAGCTAAACTTCAAAGGAATTGATTGAAATCATCAAGAAGAAAAGGAATAAATTCTACTAAAGTGAAAACTGCTTCTTGTTTTCACTTTCTTCTTGAGTTTTACATGGTGAACCTCTGTGTCTTTCTCCTTAAGGCACTGGACAATTCTGCCCATATCTCATCTCCCACAGAGAGGGTAGACTGGGACAATGCATGGAGAAAAAACATTGCTGCTCTTCTGTGGCCAACCATTTCTGATTACTGTTGGCGAGGCAAACCTTTGATCTTGCAGCCTTGGGACTGTGTTTTTACCACTGACTAAAGTTTGGTTGGGGCAGATAAAACTGACACTAGCAGTACAGTAGGAAAAGAAAATGGGAGGAGAGCAGTAGTAATACTAGAAGGAGTGGTTGAACAGCAAGTAGTAACTTCTGTAACTTTTCTAGTAGAAATTTGGACTTGATATGTTGTTGTTGTCGAATTATAGCAAGAAAATACTAACCATGATGAGAGTTATGTAAGAATATCTACAGATATGCATTGTGGTCAAGCCACCTGGTGTTGAGACTTTTTTATTCCAGGAGGTTACAACAGTGCAATCCTCTTCAGATCAGGTGTTTTGTGTTCTTGATTTCTAGACCCAGTTTTCTTGGTTGTACTGATGGGACTGCATGTTGCAGTTAACTAGAAGCTGCTGTCTCTTCTAGCTTGTCCTCTGGACCATGCAGCTGGCTTGGCAAAAAGCTGCAACGTCCCTCCTCATGGCTCTCATAATGGAAAAGCTCACCTTATGTTTTACCCCCCATGTGTATGGAGGCAAAAAACTATGACAGTTTGTGCTCTTCTTGCTTTGTATTTTGTTTCTCACTTGGAATGAAAGCATAAAGAAGAAAAATTACTTGGAGAAACCTGCTTTGAGAACAAAGCACCTGGGGTTTCCATCTGATAATAGGCTGTTGCAGAAAAAGTTAGCTCCAAATCAAACATCGATGTCAATGTGTCTCTGTGGTGGACAAAAAGAGACCTCAGTGTTACCATGTGGCGTTGGTGTTTTCAGATTAAGATGGAGGATTAAGGTATTTTACTCAGCAATTTGAGATGCTTTGTTAAGAATGGAGGAGATTTGAGCTGCTTTGTTCTCAAACCACATGTTAGTGAAAAAGCAAACAGGCACTTAATCCTGACAGACAGCAGAACTTGACATCGGTTTGTCCCTGGAGAGGTGACCAGGAGTTCCCTGTGCCTGGCTAAAATGGTTGTTGATT
>VZTU01034649.1:0-21481 GCA_013400835.1 Zapornia atra
TTGTGCTTTGCCACACTAGTGTCTTTTAACAGGGCTGATCTCTCAGACTTCACTATGTACCTCACAATAGTTCTTGTTTTCCTTAAAGTCCCACCTGCTAAATCAGTCTCAAAAAACTTGTGTGCTAGTGGTTCCTGAAGGAAGTCTGAAAACATGAGCAAATGTAAGCAAAGTCTAAAAAATCTAAAATAAACCAGAAAAACAAAGTGAGAAGTTTAAGTTCTTGGAGAGTGAGGGCAATCTCTACAAACACTTGGGAGGCCAGGTATGTGAAATTTCTGGGGCTATAGGGAAAATATGTGATGTGTCCACTTGCATTCTGTGTATTTCCTCTTTACTCTTCTCCTTTCCAGGAAAACTCTAGCAGTTTTAGAGTCCCCTTGCAGTTTATGTAGTACTTAAGATACCTGCCATGTTGCTTTAAGCAATGCTTGGAATACTTGGCAAAAATGGGTACTAGAAATGTGCAAATGAAAAGGTATCTGCTCCTTATGTTCCTTGTTTTCATTATGAGAAGAATGGAATCTTCATGTTTGAGTAACAGCTCAATAACTGAGACTGTTACCTTTTATTGGTAGACTTGGTTGGTCCTGAAGAAAAAAATATCCACTGGTACTTCAGATTACAGATTTTAAAACTTGGTTGTTTCATGGTTTGCTTGTTATGAACATTTGAGCAAATAAACTTTACCGAAAGAGTGTACACTTATGGATACAGTTTAAATTCATGCTGGGAGAAGAGGGTATTTGAAGAACACATACTGGTTGTAAGAACAATGTTCAGGCAAACATTGAACAAAATCTAGTATATGGCTTAGGCAATTAGTTTCACAGACTAAATTTTGAATAATAAACAGTCACAATGGAAGTGGGCTACAAAAGAGGAACTGTTTGCAGAAATTATTCAGCAAATAGTTGCAATGAATAATAAATATGAGAAAATTGTGATCTACTCATAGGCATTTAATTAGTAAGTAAAAAAGGAAAAAAGTGTCAACTAAATTATGAATGGCAAGTTAATTATTAATCATTTCCACAAATTTGCCATTGAGACATCATGTGTTGACTTTGAAATGTCTCTGAGTAGGTATGTGATTTCTTCTCACTAGTTTTGTGTTATTTTGACATGACAGGTTCTGAGTTCAAAATACAGATACTATTCACATGAGTAATAGACCCTAGTGAATCACAAATCCTAAGCACCATATTGCTCTATGTAAAGGGATTTATCTAATATAAATGAATAGGCATGTTTGCCTTCAAGCAGATGGGTAAAAGTGCTGGTTGACTGTGCTGGACTACTTAGGTATCTGAAAAGAAGCATATCACCAAGTATTTGCTGGATACTGGAACAGACCAGAGACAGGTAGTTGGGACAGCAGGGCTAGTCACAGCTAATGAATGGGAAGAGTATGGCCTGGGTGCTTATTTTTCAAGTATTACATAACATGATATATTAATGTATAGCTACATGGTTCAGTGGGCTTTAAAAATGTAAGCACACAGCTCCCATTTTCACAGAATCACAAAATGGCTGAGGTCGTAAAGGACCTCTGGAGGTCATTTGACCCAACTCCCCCTGCTCAAGTAGGGCCAGGTTTTCCAAGACTATCTCCAGATGGCTTTTCGGTATCTCCAGGGATGGAGATTCTATTTGAAATGCAGCTGGGCTTTCCACTTCCGTAATAGGGAACCTAATCATCCTAGGTGGATATATCCTACTTACATGCTACAGAGTAATTATGGTGGTATTTATTGGTTGAAGACTATTTCAGGGAAATGGGAACTTTAGTGTTATAAGGAAAATGGCTTTAGTCCTCCTGGGCTTTTACTTACTTGTCTGTAAATGCAGTAAGTACACATCTGTGTTGTAATGATTTCTGACTGTAAAGTTTTTGTGAGACATCATCCTGGAAGTTAGGAAGCTATGTAGTAGTATTTATTACACAAAAACACACTTTTAAGAACAATAAAAGAATTCCATTGTTTGAGTCTCACATTGTGAATGTAAGCTCATTGAGGAGAAACTCCACCTACCTGATTATAATTTTTCCAGTGTTTTATGTAACATTGTGATCAGGGTACGAAAACCTAAATACGGCTTTGAAAACAACTGCACATATATATTATTTAAAAAAATGCTGGCTATTTCCATGACAATGTTTATCAGCAGAAGTTATTTCTAAACTGTCTTACTGCAATAAATTATCTAGGAATTGGTGCTTTAAAAGAAAGGAATAAATAGTAGAATAACATTCCTTTGGAAACTTACAGAATATTAAATTTGAGCAAGACTATAAATTTGTCTGTGCTCATCCACAACAGGCACATTTTAGGGGTTCTCTCACAGTTTTATATCCAATAAAATAAAAATTATTTCCCACATGTCACAAGAACATATGCTGTTTTTACAAATGGTTGTATTACTTTCAGACCCTGGTTTGTACACTCTTGAGAATAAAATGTGAGTGATATTAACTATACCACTATGTCACACATTTGTGAGAGTGATAAATGATAGATTACCACATGTCCTTGAGACCTTATTTTTTCTCAGCTTCCAAAAGCATTTATTCCGTGCCAGTCCCCAAAAGACTTTTTTGAAAGGTTTCCTTTTTTACACTTTTTATTTTTATCTCTTTCCATTTTCAAAATACAAATACTTTGGCTCTTCGATGGATGTGTTCCATGTCTACTTCTTTGGGTTTCATGTCTCTACACCAAGTAAGAAGGAAACAGCAGTAGTACTTGAGATCTTGCTGTATGTTTTTCCTGCTGTTGTGCCAGTGAGCATTAGGTTAGAGATGTTTGAATTTAACAGGAAGGATGCATGTTGTTATTAGCAAACAACAAGTCTACCCTGTGTTGTGGTTTAACCCAGGGGGTAGCTAAAGCAGCCACACGTCCATTCACTCCCTCCCCTCCCCACTGTAGGATGGGGAGAGGATTGAAAAGGAAAAGGTAAAACTCGTGGTTTGAGATAAAGACAGTTTAATAGGACAGAAAAGGAAGAGAGTAATAATAGAATATACAAAGCAAGTGATGCACAGCACAATTGCTTACCGCTCAGCTAGTTCCTGAGCCATGGCACTACCTCCCAGCCCATCCTGCAGTTATATACTGAGCATGACATCATATGGTATGGAATATCCCTTTGGCCAGTCTGGGTCAGCTGTCCTGGCTGTGCCCCCTCCCAGCTCCTTAGGCACACACTGCCACCTTGCTGGTGGGGCAGTATGAGAAGCTGAAAAGTCCTTGACTGCTTGGCAAACAACTTCACTGTTATCAACATTATTCTCATCCTAAATCCAAAACACAGCACAATACCAGCGCCTATGAAGAAAAATAACTATTCCAGCCAAAACCAGGACACCTTGAAAGAAACCTGTTAAAATATTTTTCATCTGTTGCAAGAGGGTAGGGATCAAAATGCCTTTCTTCTAATGGAAATGCTTGTGCATGAAAACATAGTGCATATAATGTTCATTACACTAATTTCTTCAAAATATATGTATATAAAGCATATGAAAAGGAAACTAAAGTCTTGGTTTTTAAATATGTATAGCCCCGAAAAAAGCGCTTTATTTTATTTTGAACTACTTCCTTGAGCTACTGCAATGTTGGTGAGCAGGAGAAGCTCTTGACTGCCACACAGAATGAGATAAAAGCTTTGCAACTCTGAGTAACAGAAACTGATGTCTGGAGTACCTTGCAAGTTTTCACTTTGTATGTGATACTTCTAGAATGCTGATCTTTTCATTGTTGAACCATAGTGTTTCTATACTGAACACAGGGAAGGTGTTTGAATTTTGCATCTTTTTCACCTCAGTCACTAAACAAACATTAGGTGTAAAGTTATACATATCTGCTGGTGGTTTGTCAGAAAATCTTAAGATAATATTTTACATTTCTGGCACTGATCTTGGCAGTCAGAGACCTGTTTCACTTTGCTTTGAGACAGTCATCCTTCCTTCTGAATAAATTGAATGGTTTACCCACCGTTGTGACTAGTAGCGAGCATTGTTCTGCACCAGGAGTAACATAGCTTCCAATATGGAAGATCAAAATGCAGAGTTATATGTAATTGTATTAAATAAAACTATATGATCTCTTCATTCTGGATATTGTTAATTATCTATGTTTACATTGTTATGTCTTGGTACGTAAGGCCCAGCTGCCCATTAGGCAGTTACTTGCCAACTGAAATGGTGATGCCACTCCCAATGTTACTACTGACGTTTAGCTGCTGTAACTAACGAAGCCATCAGAATGTATCATGATTCGAATTTTTGAAATGGGTTTCCATTAGCCTAACTCAAATCTAGCCCTATGGACAGTGTGAGAAATATTATACTTAGGGTATTTTTAATTGCAGTACTGTGAGAGTAGCTATTCAAGCTTATGCTTGATAAACTGTGAGGAGAGATGGTAAATGCCACACCTGCATGTTTCAGACTATGCTAGTTTTTACATTCTAGCCTTCAGCAAGTTGCCGGCTAAGTGGATAAATGTGCTGACAGAAAACCAGGCAGACTTCCTTTTGAGAGGCTGGTTCTCTTAGCTTCCACTGGAGACCTGGTTTTGAATTCTGCTGTAACTGCAATCATTCAGTTCTCCACATAAAGCTTTGATTTTGACAAATTGGAAAATTTTAATGAACAAATTATTAAAAATATTCGTAGTGCTCTCTTTGCTTTCTTTGATGTGCTTTTATGGGACAGCATGGTTCTGGAGTCCTGCATCCCAATGCCTCTCCTGTGTGTGGTAGGAAATACGCAGGTGGTACTTGTTTTTATCCCTGCACAACTGACAAGACTTTTTAAAAGCAATTTTTAGAAACAGGGTATGAATATTTCTGCATTTATAATTCATACCCGAAGAGCATAAAATCACTATCCAGCCAATGTGTCAATTGAATGAATTAGATATGGGGATATAATTGACATGTTTTCAAGGTTCTGTTATGAGGAAAATGCTGTCACTTGACTTCATACAATATGATAACTAATGTTATAGCTAGGTCCTTATATGTTTAATCTGATAATTTAAAAACATACCTAAAGGTAGCCCTCATGAACATTTTTTGTTCTACCATAATCATTAGCTCTTCATGTTCACGAAATGACTGCATTAGATTCCTGCTGTTCGGACTACAAGAACAGCCAGAGAAAGGATTGGCTCAATATCTGGCCTTTAATTCTGAACCCTGTACACAGGATGAGACAGGAGGATGAGGGTTTAGTTATCCTTTGCAGGTAATTTTGTAACACAGACATGATCTTAAAAGGTTAGTGTTGTAAGATCTCACTGTTGCATCTTTCTCCTTTAATTTTAGGCATTTCCACTGGGAATGTAGCAGTCAGCTTTTCTCTTTTGATATTTACTTTATTTCCTCTGTGATTTAAACCTGCTAACATGTCATTTTCCTCACCTCTTTAGAAACTTCAGTGATGACTTTTTCCTTTCTACAAAAACTTCTTGTTTCTAGGTTTATTTTTTTTTCTTGTATAACTTGGAATGTTTCTAGTGAACTTCTTGGAAGATTCATTGCTTCTTCACTCATTAAAATCTCCTCAAGGTTTAAGGGCGATACTGACTTGTCATACTTACGTGCTGAAAAAAATCATTAATACTGGAATGATACTGTCAACTCCCAGATTTCTTTGTTAAGACATATCTTGAGAATGGTAGATAAATGAGACATGCTACAGTTGCAATAAATAATACAGTGGCAGCAAAATAAGTTAAAATGACGTAAACGCCTCTTTTGTGTAGGAAGATTGGGCTACAATATTATACTTTCAGCTTGCTGTACGAGACATTTTGAGGTATTCTAGATTCCTATAGAACAGTTAAAGTAATAACCAAAAGATATAATTCAAATACTGTACTTAAACAGAGCTGTGTGAACCCGTATGGGTTTTGTTGTTGACTTCGGGGTTGGTGCATTGCAGTTCCTGAGAGTTACTTAATAGCTAGAAGTTAGCTGATGATCCATCCTTTGTCTTACTTTGCTTAAGCTGTCTAATTTACATTCTTTCCAAATTGACATCTCTCCGTTTTACTGTTTCAAATAACATTAAAAAATTCCAGTTGATACCGGAGTGCTGACAGAAGTGTAGGTAACTGAACTGCTGTGTTCTGGATGCTTTTGCCTTCAGGGTTTATATTTGTCAATGTGCCTGAGTGCCTTTTAAGACTTTATGTTGATTATGCACTGGTTGCTACTAAGAAGGAAAATAGGTTGAAAGTGGTGCTATGGCTATTGCAACTTAATATAAGTACTAGTTTTGTTTTGTTGCTGCTGTTATGCTTTTCTACGGGCTGCATGTGATAATTTCACATCTGACTTTTATATTTCTTTTAGGCATCAGAGACTATTTCCTTTCCTATCATGAGTATATTTGATACATGGGATTGGGCAGATCTGTGTTCTGACTCAACCTTCTGGACTGGAAATTTTCTCTCTGAAATGGTGTTGCAAGCTTGGATTCTCAACACTCAGAGAGTGGGGTGTATAGAAAAACAGTTCTGGACATGCACAAATGCCAAAGGGATCACTTGGGCTGTGAAGTCACTTTGCTGACCAAAATGTACTGTCACCAGTGTTTCAGCTAGTCGTCTGCTGATGGAGTTTATGTGCTAATTGTTATCAGTGGAGGGGACAGGAGGAGACAAGCCTTATCTGTCACTCAACTTCGACAAAGTTTAGGAATAGGCTGTTTTTGCATAGGTCTTGATCACATTTTATTGCTGGGCAATGCAAGAACAGAATCAAATAAAAAATCCCTGTTCTACTGTAGCCCTACAGGATTTAGTGGGATGCAGCCCATTCCCCTCCTCTCACAGCTGAAGTGAAGTCTTGAAGGCTGCGGAGATGGGCCTTTCTTCTCTGCTTCTTGCCAAAGAAGCCATAGCCAGCGTCAGCTTTTCGTGGTGGAGGAGGGTTTATATTTTTGATCTCAACACCCACCCATCCATCAAAACAGCTTTATATATTAAGCTAGTTGTAAAAATGATTCATGCCAATTCTCTGTGGGCTTCTGCCCCTCCCATAGTTTTTGCCTCCCCCACATCTAGGTCCTTGCCTAATTTATTATTGGTTAAATAATTAAAACTGCTTGTAGCAAAATACTTCGTTGCTGCAAACTGCTACATGTCACAGTGATGGATTGGCAAACAAATGTTTTTAATCATATAGTAATAATTTTAAAAAATACAAATGGGCATTAAATTAATAGCTAGCAAAGTTAAAGGATTGTACAGTCAAAGGTCAGAATAATTGTGGTGCTGTGAGTACTTCTCAAAAGGTTAACTCATCCATTTTAACTTCAGTGGCATTTTGGTGGCCTTTTAGAGAAGCAAGCAGGTCTGTACTGGTGCAACATTAAAATACACTTGACTCAGATTTTAGAATACTTTGGAAGAAGATGGAGTTTGTATATTCAAATTTCCATGTAATTTAACAGCAGTGTCCCTTACATATTTCTCAAATTCATTGGACTTTCTTGGCAAGCCTTTTGTAGAAAAAAGAGAAATTATAATTTTCCTGATTGCAGCTTGGGATTTATTTTTCTGTCAGACTTAGGCCTTATGTTCTTTGGGAAAGAGGTTTTGGTCCAGCAGACACTAAATCCTTTAAGACTGAAAAATCATTTACTGGTTGCTTAGCTGAGCCCTGTGATTCTTAAAAAAATTACTGAGATTTATTTAATTTTAAAAATAAAGACACATTAGGAACTGTAGGACATTTCAAACCAGAGCATTATAAACAATTGTAGATGCTTGGGGTTTTGGGTTTTTTTGGGGGGGTGGGGTTCAAAAGAAAAGCATCAATTAAATGATAAGCAAGTGACTATATTAAACAATGTATTCATCCTAAGAGAGCTTAAAAAATATATGTGTTTATCTGTTTATAAAGAACATGAATCAACAGGAACAAGAAAGGTCAAAAAGTCCTTTGAAAATATCTACGTTCTTTCCGGTAGAACAATTGAATTAGGTTTCTATAGTCACACAAGTCCTAGTCTGAACTGTAGGCAGAAATAAATTATCTATTATCTTTATTGCTGATGATTTAAAGAATTATAGTAGTGGTATTGACACATATTTCTCCAATATTGACATTTTTAAAGGCAACAAATACTGCACCCAGCTGCAGAGATCCCAATTAGGCCTGAAGGAGAGCAAGACAGAAAAGAAGTGAGACTGACAGTTTTCTGGGGTGACAAAATTTCTTGTAATCTTACTGTTGTCTGGAATGGTATTTAGAAGACCTTTCTAAATTCTCTTTCTGAGCTGTCCTCATTATTTGTGTAATTCCAGTTGTGATCTGCCTTAAATGTTGCTGATATTGCAAGGCTTGGAATGGATTAGTACTGATTACACATTAAATCCACATACACAGTATGCATGTCATAAAATCAGTGGCAAATAAATTTCAATGCTTGCTGAGACATTTTTAATTAGAATTTTCTGTATCATTAATAATATCTTTGCTCTTGCTCCTTTTTTTTTTTCTAGTTGATATTATGTCTTCCTCATGTGTCACTAGGGTCCCAAAATTTGAATCCTTTTCCTGGATAAATTTTGCAGTATATTTTTATTTTAGGATAATTTTTGAAAGGCTGTTCAATCTCATTCTTTAGGTGAAATGTGTTAGCTACACTGCGTGGCAAAAAAGGTAGTGAGTACTCACAGCCTGTTATCTGCTGGATTAGGCGCTCTTTGATTTTATTTGGCCCCATCCCCAGCCTGATGATGGGTGGTTAGAGACCACTGGGAAGCTGAGAAGAGTATGAGCTCTTATATGTGCCTGATGACCCCATTCTTGTATTTTGGTAGGGTTGCAGAAGTTGAGTTTGTCTGGGGCATAAGCATGATTGTGGGATATGGAGGCAGAGAAGCCCGTGTGCAATCTCAGCAGGAAGAAAAAGTAATTTTTCATGTTAAACCAACAGATAACTGAAAAACCTGTGTGAGAGCCATGGAAAAGGAGATGTGGGAACCCCTTTACCTAAGGCATCTTGGACTTCCTAGCTGGGAGGGAACTTTTCTGTTTTAGTAGCTGTAGTTTACCAAATTCATCCCCATGAGATTATTCTGGTGGTGTCTAAATCAGTACATAGAGAGGCAGGTCTGTTTATCCTGGGCAGGAACAAAGTATAAGAAATCTGATTCTTGAATTTCACACGGCAAGGGGGGGACCCCCTCTGCTCCTCTTAGCAAGCAATCTCTAGTTTGAATGTGAATCTTACCTGTTGTCTTTTTTCTCTTGTACTTCATATTAAATTAGCGTGTCCCTGAGTTTAACCTAATGTTAATCTCAGTCTATTCATTAAAATGCAATACCTCCAAACCGACATGGCTATGTATAGTGTAATTCAATTTCTCTGTGAATCACATTTCTGGTAGCAGAACAAGAGAGGACTTGTTGAAGGACACAGATTAACGGAAAAATTAGATTTGAGAGAGGGCACTATCAAAGGTGACTAGGATTACATGAAGAGTTACTTCAGTAATTGAAAGATACTGATTGCGTGGGGTGCATGAGGTTATATCTGTGTGGAGTACAATGCTAAGCATCCACACAGCCCTGGTGGGATATCATGTCCAGCTTAGCTATAGGAAATGCTGCCTTATCCCACATGAGTTTCACATCCTAATTAGTTACAGTGTTGCAATGAAGAGGATGACATCTGGCTCCTCAACACTTCATCATTCACCTCTTGCTCAGGTTCAGTATCCAGCTATTTTCCCTGCATGTTCTTCCTCTCCATCCTACCATCATCACATAACTGGCACAGTGTAAAGCAATCTTCGTTCTCCCGTCCTCATACTTTGCTGCCAGTTCTTATTTCCAGGTCTGCTGCTGGCTTTCCCGTCCTTTCTTCTGACCTGTCATCACAGAGCAGTTTCCATAATGAAATGAAAACTTCCTTTTCTTACTGTTCTCACTGTGTCGTCTTTGAATTCTTGAAGACCAAGCTGTTTCCTAACTGCCTCCCCTCACTATGTCATACCAGTCTTGAGCAGTTGGATTTGCTTTAGTTTTCCTCTCTTACCCTTCTCACGGCTTGTGAGTCTTCTCTCCTTCCTTGATTTTTCTATTTTCTTTCATTTTTGAATAGAATGGAAAATTTCAGTTAGAAGAGACCTACAGCCATCACCTAGTCCAACTACCTGACCAATTTCAGGGCTGACCAAAAGTTAAAGCATGTTATTAAGCATGCCTTTAAACACTGGCAGGCTTGGGAAATCAACCACCTCTCTAGAAAGCTTGTCCCAGTGTTTGACCACCCTCTTGGTAAAGAAATGCTTCCTAATGTCAAGTCTCAATGTCCCCTGGTGCAGCTTTGAATCATTCCCACTGGATACCAGGGAGAAGAGCTCAGAGCCTCGTTCTCCATTTCCCCTCCTCAGGAAGCTATAGAGAGCAATGAGGTCACCCCTCAGCCTCCTTCTCTCCGAACTAGACAAATTATGTCTTCAGTAATGCTTCTCCTTATATCTTGTCAGAATTCAATTTCCTGTCTACTAACTACACATACTTATCTCCTTTTCCTTTCTATGTCTCCTAAAAATACTCTTTTGTAAGTTCTTCCTCTGTTGCACTCCCAGTATTGTTCTTTTTTTTTTGACTTGCTCTTTTTCCATTTCATTAAACTGTCTCTTACAAAGTCTGTGTTACTCAACACCAGAATGTAAAAACAACTATTGCTATTAAACAAAAATACTGTGTAGCAGTTAGTGTCAAACACAGAAATGCAACATTTTGGTGATAAGGCTGTATTTGTCAAGTATGTTGCTACTATTGATTGAGAAAAAACTTGCAAAAAAGTTGCTGGGTAGTAAATTATTTTCTTCTCTTTGCCAAGTGTACAATTTTGGAATCCTAGATATTTTCATAAAAGCATATTTATATCAAATGGTTTAGATTTTGTTTATCCTGCAGCATTCTAGAATCTAAACGTAAAATTTTTATACTATACCTTTCAATACTATTTACATGTCTTCCTGTCAGCTAAAATAAATGATGTTTTTAATGTATCACTGCAAAAGAAGACAACATATGTATGCCTCTTTCCATATTGGGGGGAAATTTAGATGTTGCTGTGTGCACTCCATTTGGATATGCATCAAAAAGTAACGTATAGTAAGCACTAACATAACCCATAGATGCCTGTAATTAATAACACATTTTAGTCAGGACAGCAAAATTTACCTCTTATGAGGTACAACAGTGCATGATAACACCCCAGTCTAGTTCAACGCAACCAAATACAATACCAAGAAAAGATGCTGGAGCTGGGCGGATGCAGTACAGCTTGTTGCAGTGTAGCTTGGTTTACACCTTGTGAGCATGGCTAATTTACCTTGGTACTCTTGTATTTGCTGAAAAACAGCTGGCTCCTGGAACAGTCACAACCTTCAAAGTGTTCCTCAATATAGAACAAAAAAAAAATAAATTCTATGTATTTGAATGACTTTTCAGTCTCCAAGAAAAAAAAAGCCCTCGTTCCTGGGTCATGGGGGGAGTAGAGGGAGTAGATGCAAATCTGAAAGGCCTGTGCTCAAGCTAATACAGCAAGGCTTGCCTAAGCAAGGTAGATTTACATGCAGCTAGCTTAGAGTGCAGGCAGAGTGAGCCCAAGGCTGTCTGTGGGAGACCCAGCCATCTGATAGCGTGCATTACCTTCAATTAGTAACATGCTCGGATCATGACTATATCTGATCAGATCCGCTGAAGCAGGAGGGAGAAAAGGGAGAAGGAAGTTTCTTAATCGGTGCCTTGGGTGCATGGTCTCACTGATACAGCTGCAATGCTGCTCTCTGAGGCAGCTACCATTGCTTTGTATCTCTCTCCACAGCACCATGCTATATAAACACGCCTGCATTCCACACAGCATTCAGCCTAGTTTGGTGCCTGGCACACTATGTACCTACCAGCTTAAGGTACTGACCAGCTGTCACACATCTGTTTAATATCTTGTTAGGGGTCATGGGTTATCACACTAGAACATAATTCCACTTCACAGTGCAAATTAGTCTGTGATAGGAGTAGTAGTGTCATTGCCCTTCCTCAAATGCCAGTTATGAACATTTTCTATGTCATTCTAGCACAAGTCACTTTTTACATTAGCAGTCTGGGCTACCTCACAGTAGTACTTTTTGATTTGATCATTTTTCATTTTTTCAAAGGGATAATGGAAAAGGTGGTTCTGTGACAATGTCATTCTTGACACCCTTTGAGGGGAGGAATGGAAATGCAAATGTTTACTGTAGGTGAAGATGTGCATAGTGTGCAAGACAGAGTTTTATGCTTGCCCTAGAATACCTGGGTATAGCATGCTCTGGCAATTGCTTCGTTGAAAGATCATCTCTAAAGAAACTGTTTTATACCAAAGAATGGGTTGGGTTCTTTATCTGATAAACTTATGCATCGATATGTGTATTTGAAAAGCACAGGACCCTTTTCTGTGTGAGATACATAAAAAAAAAACCCTATGCAGTAAAATACCTGAAAATGAAAACTGTGTGAAAAATAAATTTTTCACTGCTGTAAATGGAGGTCAGAAGGAGAGAACAACCTGATTTAGATTATATGGGTTTTTTGCCAACAATGGAAAATCAAAACTTTTGATACAAGATTGGTATTTATTGAAAAATTATAGACATTACAGACTGCATTTTAAAAATACTTGCGCTAAGATTTTGGAAGGGAGGGAGCAGGAAATAGCATTTCAACCCCACTTTTAGCACTTTGATATATTTCCACTGAAATATCAGGAGAGAACTGAACATTTTTTTCCTGCAGTTTGGCTGATAATGTAACTAATGAGTTGCCCAGTTCAAAGACATACAGATGTTGGGGAGGGGGGGGTGAGGGGGGATGAGTTTGGACGTGAGGGTTGACAGTCACAAAGCTGACAAATCAATAGTTTTCCTTGCAAAAACAAATAGATTATTTTTAGGTTGCATTTTAGAGAGACTAGTATGATGTTTCTAATTTGCCTGAAAATTCTTCCCCAGCTTTACTGCAGACCACTGGATGTGCAACATCTTGGTATTTTTCATAATTTGTCTGTATAGATTTTTCTTTTCACCTTGATGAGATTTTTTTTTTCTTTTTAAAATCAGCTACTCCATCATATATATGTCATGTTTTGCCTTTCTTAATGTAAATATTCTTCCCCATATTAATAATGTGATTCAGCATCAGCTCCCTGGTTAAAGCTCTTTGTTGAAAGAGCACTGTTGAAAGGCATTAAAGCCTACTAGAGCATATTATTAAACTGGAGATTAGTGAAGTTATTTGGTGTTTTGAATGTGTTACATCTTTTCAGAAATCCTTTCTGTTTGGCTTAGCACAGTATATGTTGTGTTACTGATAAGTTATAGTTATGGAACTGGCACTGCAGCTATCATTGAGACATTACTTTGTGTTAAAAGATCCTCTCCTTTCAGGAACTTAAAATCTTCCTGTCTGTAAAACGTTACTCTGAATTCTTTAATTTTCCATCTTTCAGCTCACAAAGAGGGTTCTTTGGTTTTGAGTGGCTTAAGGCCTCTTAACTCCATCTCCTCCCCTCAGACAGCATAGTACCAGTAGCCAAAATACATTTCTCCTCAATCCACTCACTACACACACTTCTATATATTTTAATTGGTTTTCAGACAAAACAGATTTTACAGGAGAACGTGTGTGTGTGTGTGTGTGATGAGTCTGAAGAAATGTATTTTGGAATAAAAGCTGGAAAATTCAGCATGGCTGTCAGAGAGGTAGGCAAGGCCAATTATTCAATGAATAGAGAGCTATAAGTGACAGAACGGGTTTTCCATGACCATGTAGCTCTGTTAAATTGAATGTTTGGAATATAACTTCCCATAAATGTGTGCCTGCTGCAGGCTGATTTAGAATGAGATTTTAAAAGTCATACATCTTGTGTTTGATGCAGGATTCCAGGAAATAAGCAAATTGAGATAATCTATAGGGAAAAATTATTTCTCCAGCTCCCAACTCATGACTCTCCAGTTATAAAAGCCAAGATACAACTATAGGTGTGTCCTGAAAAAGGTTTATTCTTGAGATGTTCTGCAGGGCTAGCCTGTTCAGTGTTTACTCTGGAGGACCCCAAGTGCTGGGAATCCTAAGATAGCTCCTTTTAGTCAGTCTAAAGATAAGTCATTTTAGTCTTACACTACAGGAGCATGTAAAAGAGGCCAAGATGTCATTAACTACTGACTTATTTATGATCTACAAAGTAGCCTCTATAGGTGTATTGCTACATTTCTGTAAAGCCTTATTGATTTATTCATCGTGAAATTCTCTCAGTGTCTTCAAGCTGAACTTAGATTTTCGGGACTTGGATTTGTTAATTTACAGAGACAAAAAATACCTTTTTCTAAGGTACAGAGCTGCTCTATGATTACCATTTTTAAACTGAAGTAGTCTGCCTCCCTTGCCTCCTTCTTCCCAAATACAGCTAATCAGTCCCATACAATTTACAGTCCTTTAATTTCTCTACCCATTAAACACAAGAAACTCTTGTAAAGACGATAAAGAGTCCTCGTGCTTCATTCACACAGATTACCTGCCTTGATGTTAACCAGACAATGTGGGCATTTAGGAGCTGGGCAGAGGCAGTCCCTCTGCGCTGAAGGACGTACATGCCTGCTGAGAGACTCTCTCATCGCATGAAGGTTCAACTGCTGGGAGGGATATGATTCACCCTCAGAAGTGGTGGCAGTTTTTGAGGTTAATTGTGTTTAATTGAATCTGACTCTACATTTTCAGATAAACTATGTAATACCTTCATTGGAATTTGCTATCAAACTTCTAATACTTGTTTTTAAAAAGCTAAAGAAATTGCATGAGAGAAAGACCTGCATTGTAATTACTGCTGGCACTTATAGAATAAGGAAATTCAAATACTATTTCAAAGATAAGGGGTTTTATAACAGAAACTTGGCCATAATGTGTATATATAAATTTAACTCATAGCAGACATAGAAGAGCTTGAAGATATTACTGGTGTGTTTTTAGACATAAAAGAAAGCTTATGGGAAACATGAAGACATGATACTAAAATATATCATAAGAATGTAAGAACATAAAATTAGACAAAGGACAGAGTTGTGTATTTTTTACAAGTACCTTGACTTTGAAAAAAAGGAATGTACTGAGCTATAATATCTGTATGCATATGTATAAGCATTCATGCAGTCATACATATGAATTACTTCTGCCTTCCCCAATAAATACATTTTTATGAACCGCTACCATGGAAGCTAGGGGTAAAATTCCCATCAATTTAATGGCAGTGGAATCAGACCTTAGCTGTACTTGTCATAAATATTTTCAACTTCAGGCATTAGGATCAGGGATGTTTACAGTGAATTATTTCTGCATTGTCATAGCCTCAGAACTCTGTTTAGCATTATCTAGAAGTGTTTGATAATTATTATGGCTGTTGCTTCATTTGAAGCTTTAAGGAACACATTTTCAAAGGGTAAAGTCAGTGTGACTCTGAAAACTTGCCTGTTTGGAGTTGCAGGCCCTCCTGTATGTGACAAATGACTATGTGCTTGCACAGCTCACAGCTGTTGAAAAGGACTCACCTTCCTTCTTACCTGAAAACAAACTGCTTATCAATGTTTATGGAAACAGCCTATGGGAAGTTCTACTGGTGTAGGAAAGGAGACAGTAAACCTATAGGAAAGGGCTATGGAAAGTTGGTACTGTAATACTTTGGGCATCTGTTTTACTATCTAGGAAATAAAGCTACTGAAAGGAAATGGCCAGTAGAAATAAAGGCTTGGAATGTGTACCCTTTCCATTATTCCAGTTGCTATATACTAGCCTAGCACTGAAAGTCCATTTCCTTGTATTCTTCACATCACTTTCAAACAGGGATGTCTTATGCTATGTCCATCACCTAGGATTAGAATTGTTGAATGGAAACAGAGTGGTTTTGTATTCTGTAAGCACTTGACAGCACTTAGTGTACCTTATTTCCTAATTTTCCTGTACGGTGAATAAAATCTTATTTTCTTTGTGTTAAACAAAAGAAAGAACTTTAAGAATTTTAAGTAAAAAATTGTAAAATTTTGCAGGAGGACTTGAGCAGGAGACTGGTATTTGCAGGAACTGTTTTTCTATTGGAATACTCTCTCTTAACCCTCCTGGTAGATGTATGTGCCTCAATACAGGCAAAAAAGTAATATTTATGCATGTTACCATGGCATCATCACTACTTGAAAATGTTTGCAGTGGTCATGTTTTATCTGCGACAATCCACGTAGGCGAGCTTGTAGGAAGAGAGAGTATATTTTGCTAAAACCATCTGATATGGCTGTGTGAAATAGATGTGCTTTTGGGAATATAATTTTTTCTATGTGGTTTGATTTTTTTTTTCTGCAGCTGTGTCTGTTGGTCCAATAGAATACATTCTCTCTGCCTACAAACATTGCCTCCTCACTTGTAACAGTTATGTCACTCAACTCAATATTTGATAAAGGGGAAGTCCCAGCAGTGTACATTAATCTGTAGCAAAGGCTAGTGTTTTGACTCTCTGAGCATGCCTTATGTTGTGTTATTAGATTGATAATAATAGGGGTATATTGAAAGATGCTGTGCTAGATATCAAGAGGAAAGTTTTCTGGGGACTAGAATTTAAATGAAAGCTGACAGACTCACATAAACTTTGCAAGAAGCAAAATCAGACCCATAATGTCCATTAATATAATTCAGCTCCAATGAGGAGAAAATGCATCAATAATGAAGTTCTAGTGAGCAGAAAAACACTGCAAGGCTGCTCAAAGTAATTACAATTATTTTCTCACTAAGACTTGTAGTTTTACTTTACACTGTGCATGCCAGAACTATGGGATGGGTTGTTTGGGTTTTTTTAATTTTTACAGCACCTACCTCGAAATGCTACTCTTGAGCTCCAACATAAACTATAATAAATTTTGCATTTGCAGGTTAGTGCATGATAGAGACTGAATTTCTTTTTTATCCGCCGGTAACCATTATCCCCTTCAAAAGTAGCATTGGTGATGGCTACCTATCAAGAAAGTCATATTGCTGTCTCCCAGTCATGTTGATAGTTGAAGCAATTAATCAACACTGTGCTTATGCATTCTTTCAAATTAAACAATCTGTTACATTAATTTCCAAGCAGAACAGGAAAAATGACAGATTTGATTTTCCAATTTTGCAAATTATTCTAGAATGCTGGTGTAAAAATCATTTATGATCACAGTAGAAGTATAACTTTTGAGAGGAAGGCAGAATTTAACAAAATGTATCTAGAGGGTTCTGTTATAATTCTGGAATATAATTAATGAACCAGTTTTGGGCATTTAGGAGCCAAAATGGAAAGAGAGCTATAACTGAAAGCCATAAAAATGGTAGAGAAATTTTCCAGGAGCTTGTATAGAGGTAGAATAAAATCCTGAATTTTCATTTTAATTGAATACTTGCTGAGTACACATTTTTCTGCCCTTGTTCAAAGGCTGTAGCAACACCAGCCCACAAACTACAGTCCTTGAACATGAGCATTGATATTTCTCAAAAAAGGCTGCCATTATTTGGCAGAGACCCAAATATACTATGCCAAGGCTCCAAACTATTTCTGCTTATTTTATGAATTGAAATGATAAAAAACCCCCCCCAAACATCTCGGGATGGAAATTTTGTTGCACCTCTAGATGCACGAACATGAAAGCATCTAATCCTTACGCTTTGTTCTCCTGTGTAATAGGAGAAAGGCTGCTGAAACAGAGGTGTCTACAGGATTTTTTAATTCTAACTTCTAGTGTAATTACTGAAGGATCAATAGTGTACAGAAAACAAATCCAACTGATCTTCATGATGCAGTTCTATAATTGGTTTTCTAATGTACACATATGGTTAAAGAATTTCAGGAACTGGCTAGGAGAGGTCAGTGTGTGTCAGGACAAGTGGAAGGGGACTGAACAGTATGGCTTCCGCTCCTCCCTTTCTCTGTTCAGAGACTGCAGCTCGCCCTGTTTCTGAGAACCTCTTCTTCCGTCTGCCCAAGCAGGCTGAAGGTCACCCTGCAGCAGTTGGCATGTGTCAGATTAGCTATTAGCATGAGCCCATGAACTTTAATCACCATTCTGCAGTGGCAGAAGATGACAAAATGCTGCCATGATATCCACTCCTATGGACTCCACCCCCAGTGGCCAGGCTGCCCCTGTGGGGTGCAGAGGTTAAGGGACCACAGAGTATGGTGAAAAGTTCTCAGGATGATGGGCTTTCTGTTTCTGCCACCAACCCTGAGAAGAAGGTAGGGACAGTAACTTGGTGCCACCGCCATGGGTAACAGTGGCTCCTCTTTGCTGAAAGGACACAAGACCCCAGTGTCAGCAGGTTGTACAAGTAGGGAGCAAGTGTTCAGCACCAGCACATGCAAAGGCAGCAGCCTTTCAAGTGAGCAGCTGACTGCTCTATGCCAGCAGCTAAGTCCTGTCCCTGTGGCTTTTTTACACTAGGAAAGTTTGCAAATCTATTCATCCTGTCATTAAAATGTTCACAAGTGTTAGCTGTGTATTTGGTTTCTAAAGAAATAGAGCTGTGCCAAAGAAATTTTGATGCTATTTGGCTTCAGTATTCTGCGTGCAGTAAAATCTGACTCTTCCTAGAAACATAAATTTATCCCTAAGAAATTGAAAATAGGCATGGGCTTTAGAATATTTCCCTTCCTTCTTTCTTGTCCTTAAACTACCACAATGAAGAGGTAAGCTTTAGTTTAATTGTTTTGGTTCCCTCCCCCAACAGTTATTTTGTTGGCGTGTGTTTTGCTGGTTGTGGTTTCCTAGGACTTTATCTATTGCTGCCACAAATGTAAACACTTTATCATCTTCTGTATTAAGCATGAATGCTTTATAGAGATATTACATGAAAAAAGGTGCATGAAATCTGATATTGGCATAGAGTCCTTGCCAGGGGCATCTTCAGTGAAAGCACTGTGTTTTCTGTCATGTATATTTCCAGAGGATTTTGTACGGTGCTTATTCCTGCACAGGCGTTTTCTAAAAAAAAACCCCAAAAGACAAACTTTTTATAACTTGGTACCAGAAATAACTATGATTTTCAAAGAAGGATGAAGATCATGGTTCAGTGAGTCATTTATCCACCCTGCACAGCCCGGAAGTTGGAGCAGCTGGATTAACTTTTGCCAATATACATGAATGCACACACCATTCTCTCCGCCCATAAATCTGTAAAAGCATGTGATTTTCATAGTGTGGAGTATTCAAAATTTAGTTGGCTTTTTCTTACCCTTTGAAATGATTAGCAGAATCAAGCTTTTCATTTTCCTTTTGTTACCTGATTTTTCTATACTTTATGTTGTAACATCCCGGAAAAATGCAAAATAGCTACTACTGGGTAGAAGAAAGCCATAGGGAAAACCCCCCACGTTTCTACCATGAATATGCACCTGAGTTAGTTTACCTGGTCTTGATCAGGCAGGATGCAATCCTTTAGTCCTGTGGCTTTCACACAGGTTTGCACCCGTGGCAAATAGCCTGCTTTTCAATGCTTGGGCATTTGATTTGAAACTTTTGTTCTACCTAAGCAATAGACCAGACGTGTCATATTACCATAAAATTCTATTTTATATTGGAGTAAAATAAATTTCTGTAAGAACTCCTGACTCCTTTGAACACCAAGCCATTTACTCAAGTGTGTGACTCCATAGTAAACTGAAACTAGGGAAATGATGGTCTTAAATACACCTCATTTAATATACTTGTAACTTTTAGAGGTCAAAGTTAATTTAAATGGTTTGAGCCTTGTTTTACACCAACACACAGGGGGACTTTCTCTGCAAGACATCTAAGAGCCAGCTGATGCATTCATACATTGTCATTTGGTGCTGCATGGAGATTTTTAGCTCAGATCCTGAAGCCAGCTGACTATTAGGAAGGTTAGTTATTTTAGATAACTAAAAAGTTAGATTTTAGACCAAACTACGCATCTTCCAGTTTGGCCCCAGATGAACAGCTAGCTGACATTTCTTTGCTTATAATCTACAATAAGGAGTGTGTATACTTGTCCAGGAAATAGTCTTGAGCTGGTCCTAAAGATTGTCACTCAGTTCTGCCTTCTACTCAGTGGCTTATTTAGTGGTGTCACTAAATGTTTGTTTTAATAAAAAATTGAGGCATTTAAACCTGTGAATTCACATGCACAAATGTGAAAGACTATAAGGAAATAAGAGAGCTTTGCATGCAAGTATTTTGTTATTTTGTATGCTGGTTCTTTCTTATGTTAGTCCATTAACACTGCTGCAATCGGAAAAAGAATCGATGCTAGCCCAGTTAATTCCACTTTCTTTAGTCAAAGGCATCAGGCAATTGTAAGATGAACAGTTTTATATATCTTCCTGCATCTTATTTAATTTATATGGGCAGTTAGACACATCAGCATGTGAGAAAGCCGCCTTCTTTTAGAATAGTTTCTTAGGAGGGAACACTGTTGCATAAATTGTCAGCAGTTGAGGCAGCTGTGGATGAAATGGCCTTTCTTATTAAATGTCACAAGATTTAATGTCACAATATAATTGGGATGGAAGAATAATTGAGCTAAACTCAACATGTCTTTTTCTGCTAACACGTTATTAATCTACAGGAGTGTGAAAATATGTTTCATAAAGGCCCTATTCACTTGAAATTTGTTGGATCATACAAAAAACCTCAAACCCCAAACTATTTTATTGTAGAGCGCAGGAACACAATTTTGGATTTACTTCACTGAGAATTTAATTTTTAAGTGTCCCACAGAATGGAGCACAATAAGGAATTCTTGAAACATGTGGCTTTAAAGATTGGGTTTTTTTAAACTATCAAAATCCTGTATATATAGCACCCAAACACCATAACACAAGTAGTTCCATTTGAAGTCCCAGCATTTAGAACCTCAACTGAGAATTTTCTTTCAGTTATTTGACTTGATTTAATTTAGCAACTAATTTATTGATATAATACTTTCATATGAGGTTATTAGTTAAATACAACTAGCCAAGTCACTGAAGAAGGTCTTTCCGTCTTACTGAAAGAACAGTGTAGGACATTGAATACACTGTTGTCTCTTGAAATGATAGATTTTTCCATTACCTTTCAAGTAAATTTGAATAGTAGTAGAGAAGCCTTTTGCAGCTGTTATTACTGATGGTTTCTTATGTAAAAGCCTCTTTTATGGCAGGTTTCTATATTTATATAATTTTTGGTAAGGAAGCAATTCACATGATAAAGGGGACCAAAAGGATGAATTAGGGGTTCAAAACTCACTATTTAAAAATTGTATTTCTCACTCCCCACCCCCCAACAATTTTATCTCTTTTTCCAGTTGGAAGATGTAAAATGAGTAAATGAGACTATTAATACACACACACACACTACATGCTGTAAGAATTCACTCCACTTTTGACATTTTCTGGGGAAGCATT
>VZTU01034650.1:23585-65201 GCA_013400835.1 Zapornia atra
TGGTGAGACCGCACCTGGAATATTGTGTCTGGTTCTGGGCCCCTCAGTTCAAGAAGGACACAGAACTCCTTGAAAGAGTCCAGCACAGGGCCACCAAGATGATTAAGGGAGTGGAACACCTTCCTTATGAGGAAAGTCTGAGGGAGCTGTGCCTCTTTGGCTTGGAGAAAAGGAAACTGGGAGGTGACCTCATCAATGTCTATAAATATGTAAAGGGTGAGAGTCAGGAGGATGGAGCCAGGTTCTTCTCAGTGATGACCAGTGATAGGGCAAGAGGCAATGGGTGCAAACTGGAGCATAGGAAGTTCCATGTGAATATAAAGAGGAACTTTTTCCACTGTGGGGGTGATGGAGCACTGGAACAGACTGTCCAGAGAGGTTGTGAGGTCTCCTTCTCTGGAGACACTCAAATACCACCTGAATGCCTTCCTGTGCAATTTTAGTCTAGGTGATCCTGCTCTGGCAGGGGAGTTGAGCTAGATGATCTTTCGAGGTCCCTTCCAACTCCTAATGTTCTGTGATTCTGTAATAGAACCAGCCTACATTTTCACAGTGTCCTAAGGATCATTACCTTATTTAATCTTCCATTTCTATGACTTTTGTTAAAGGCATGGAAGTAGGAGATGGACTAAAATTGATTTAATCTTATTTTTCTCCTCGAAGTTCTCCAATGTAAAATAAAATGTGGAGTAAGCCAAGCTTGAGTCTAACTGAATGGGAGGTGTTTGTAGGGCATTTGTAACAAGCACATTAAAGATAAAGATTTCCTGGATTTGACATTTGAACTTGCTGTTATCTTGGGGTTTGGCCTTTTTCTTTGGAAATAATCTTTAAAAATGGAGCGAATATTTGGCACATTAAAATACCTCGCATGTGCTTGTGTGTGAACATACATTTCAGTATGTGAATTCTTCTCATCTTTCCCTTGAGGAAGTGCAAACTGATTGCTTTACCTGTGATACTGTAAAAGGGAAAATGAGGTGGCTACTAAGGCATCATCAGCTCATGGATCTGTAGAATGGAGTGCATGGAAAAAGTGAACTTACTGTCCTAGCCAGGGTTCTCCAAGAATAAAGGCTGTAGGAAGTGGCTAATAGTCTCCCTTCCCTGTGCTGTTTGGATCATATCTCAGGCCTGGAGCTAAGCCTGTGGCAGAATTCCTTCTTTGCTTGAGTGCTGCTGATGCAAGCATTGCAGGGCTGAAGCAGGAGGCACGAAGAACTGGTTTTATTCAAGAAAAAACACCCAGAAAATTTCGTCTCTGCTGGCTCATTATGTAACGGATTCTGTATGTGTACACAAGCACAGAATGTCAGTTCTTGATCCCTGGAGAGAAAGAAAGATTTTGTTAGATAGGGCAGACGATCTGTAGAGAGAATCTTTGCACTGTGATTAAAACAACCCCCCTAGAGGTATTTCCTCATTGAGTTATATTTCATTTATGTCGAGATAGGTAGGTCTAAATTCTTACATTTGTTCTTTAAGCAAGGACAGTTAATCCACATGTTAACATATTGGGGCGAACTTGTCCCTCGTGTTAAGTCCATACATTTTGGTGGAACTTTGTGCTAGAAGTGTTTTTGTGACCTTTTCTTGGTTTTTCTTAACCATCCACCTCCAGGGTAGTAAAATGCAGCGTAGGCATCGTGCATTTGAGAATAAAGTGAACAGCACATTTATCTATGACTGTTGCCTTGCTCTGATAGATAGGATGTTGCAAACCTCTTGAGCAGTGTTTGGTCTGCAATGGGATGGAACCCTTTGTTCTGTTTTAACGCTTTTAAATCTCCAGAGTGCAGTCACGTAGTTTCCCCACAGAGTAGGGATGACTGCAGTTGTGTTTCCCCACAGTGGTATTTCTTGCATGTGTTCAGCTTCACTGTAGTGTACTTTAGGCAGAGATGTCTCTGAAGCCAGAACAAAAATAATACAGTTGATTCAAAACAAAACAAAACAAAAAAGAGCCAAAACAAAAAAAAGCATCAACTTCAGACTATATATTCTATACATAGAATTGGCCAGGGCTTGTTCTCTACAATAAGTCTGAAATGTGGCAGTACATTAGCTGAATCTGTTGGCATAGCAACTTAAACTGAGCGGAAGAGTGCCATCATAGTTAGAAAATAGTCTATGTTGTGATATTATTACATGCTGCTGCCACTTCTCTGCAGATGAAACCCTCTGGGGTTCACGTTAAATTCATAATGACTCAGTTTGAGCTTCTGAGAATACCTGGTCCCTGTAGCACATGCGCTGTGGCTTAATGTAGGTATGACTGACAGTGTTATTGTCCCTCCTGTAACAGCAGGATGGCACCTAACCTTGCAGTTACCATGCTGTGGATGGGCAGAAAGTCCATCTTACCTCCAACACAGTTACAGGGTTCTTGCTTTTGTCACCAACTGGTAGTTCATTATTGCTCTTTCAGGGTTGTTCCAAAGCTGAAGAAGTTATCAGATGGGATACCAGGCTGTTCCTTGATATTTGGTATAAAAGGAGTAGGGGTGTCTGTTCTCTGGGGGAGGGAAACAAAGGTGTTAGGATAGCATCAGAAAGCACTTTATATATGACAGCGTCGGGACTCAAGTTTGGCCAAATGAGTAAAACCATAATGTCAGAGCCTTACCTGTTGTCAATGCAGATGATTTTAAGATTTTTTTTGGTGTCAACATTGCTGGAAAAGCCATTACTGCTTTTAAGCCTTGTCTCCAATGAAGATCTGGCTGCATCTCTGCACTCATACCTGAGTGGTGCAACTCACTGCAGGTCAAAAGATTGGAAACCCCAGTGACTGCGATGGAATAACTCACAGAAGCTTATGATTCTTCACTTGTGTATGTCTTATACAGAGAAATTTATGTAGTTGTCTGAGTTCACCAGCACCATAATGGCAGATGCTGCAGGACCTCCACCATGGATCATCAGCAGTGCTTTCTGTAGTCCAAGGTAATTTCTCTATTTTTTTTGGTAGCCAGTAATTTTCTCCTTTATAGTTGGGAATCCCTATGAATTTCTTCTGCAGGAAAATGCAGAGAAGGTTATGTGTAAGGTCAGTCATGGGATGATCCTTCCTGAATGCACAGTACTAAGCTGTGTCAAATAAGTGAAATAATCAACACCTTTTAGGTAGGGACAGAGAAAACAATGCAAAGAGGACTGGTTTGGCTCTCCAGCCTTGTCTTTCTAAGGCTGAAAGCCAGGGCTCACAGATATTTGAAGCCTTAAATACTGTTCTCAGGGAGGGGGGAAAAGGAAGCAGTCCAGAGGATGCTGGCAAAAGCTGCCAAGCAAGCAGCAGGGAAGGCCTATGGGCAGGAGTGCTGGTCTCTCCTAGCCAGAAGTTTGGATTAGCTGTGCTAAGGGTACTTTCCAGTCCTCAGTTGTGAAGTCTGTAGAGCTAAAGGAAAAAATGAATGTTGTAACACTCATTACAGTGCTGCTTTGTGCCTCGGGTTTGACACAGCTATTAAGGCAGCGCTCAGTGCTGTGAATTCTGAAAGCCACAGCACTTGTTTCAGATCTCAGAAGGAGGTTAGGACATGGCACATTGCAAATGCTTATTTAATCAAAGCATTTACTCCTAGACTCTAAAAGAATAGAAGTGTTTGACATAGCACACGTGTCAAAATTTTACATAGCAAGTGAGGCCCTGTATTACTGCAGTTTACAGTACGTAAGTTCTGTTCATATCTCTTATAGGAAGAAGGTAATAAACAAGGTTTTCTGATCCTCTGCTAGTCTAGAATCTAGAGTAGAGTAACTACTGATCCTCTGCTAGTCTAGAATGCAGAGTAACTAAGGGTTACTCTGCATCTGGAAACCAATGGGCAGTGTCTCAGCTGAAGTCAGTGAAACCTTCCTAATTTGTTTTAGTAGGGAATTTAGTATTATTTCTTTCAGACACAGTCAGATGGTAGGAGATATCAAAGCCTGTAGTAGTTGCACTAAACACATTGTGCAAATGTTAATGATCTAATGCAAGCCCCATGCATGATTGTAATAAACTGTAATAATATTATCAGGATTTTCTGATATTGTAATGGATGAAAATCAATGTGTGCATATATAAGCTTAGCATATTATGTCCTGCTCTGAATTTTGACTTCTGCCCAAAAATGGAAATACTAATTAGAAAAAGTTATGTAAAGAATAAACTTGTCTTGAGATTAAATGCTGCTGATTGAATAATGCATCAGATTGTCACAGCAACAGTTATTTAGTGACTCAAGCTTTATGAATATTTACCAAAATTGTCCTGGATGAAAGAAATTCAAAAAACATTACTTTGAGAGAGCTGCTAAAGTCTTGGGTCTTGTCTACTAGGACCAAATGTTTCATCAAGGGGAAGTAGATGGGGTCATTTTGCTTTCCCTAAGTAGAATGTTGGTATGGATACTCAAGAAACATACCATGAATAATTTAGGCAGGAATAACACAAGGCTATCAAGCCACACTTCTCTCTGCTTAAACCTAGGGGAGAAGCATGTAACAGTTGATAAATTCCACTTACACCTTCCCAAGATAAGCTGTTTACTAGTCTTCATCCTTTTTACTGCTGCCACTGTCTGGGCAGCAATCAGATCAGGATATGGAGCCTGCAAGGCAGCTGGTCTGGCTGTTCTCTCCTTTTTTTTTTTCCTTTTAAAAGCCACTCTTTCTTGACCACCTTCTTAACTGCACTTCAGCTGAATTGCTACAGGACTTGCTAGGACAGAAGAAAACTGCTGCCCTATTTGGCATTAATCTGAACACGAGTATTTACCTCGGGAAAGGTGTGCATCCAGCTAACTGAGAATAATAGCCCTCTTGTGCCAGGATAGGCTGGATTTATTCATTAGAGCATTTCTTAAATGCTGGAAGGCTTGGACATTGTGGGCCAAGGATTTCATAGAAGCTGAACTCAAAGTGAAGGCTGTCTTGCACACAGAAGCTTCTCTGTTATCTTACGTGCCGTGCTTATTTCTTGCTGATGAGCTTTCAGTTCGTATGTACAAACAAAATAAAGTGTGCCAGTTGTTGCAGAACAAAATCAATTCCTAGCAATGCAGATAGAACTGGTTGACAGTTGGAAGATTGGTATCATTGAAGCCTGTTCTGCTAACGTGCTGCCAATAATACTTCTCTCTGAAGTACAGGTTGTGTTTGAATTTCCTCAGTTCTGTTTTTTCATTCTGAAGAAGTCTTTCTGCAGTCCAGGAAGAGTTTAGGAGAGAAGTTAACATAGAAGATTATTTCTAGAATTTAATCACAGTGAAATTTGCCTGTGTAATATTGCCTCAGAGTGGAAATGCAGTTGGCCAGCTCACTGTTCCATTGGTAAGTTACATCAGTGCTACTGTCAGGCTCTCTTGTCTGCAGAAATCTGCAAACAGGCATTTTGATTAATAATTCAATAGAAGAAAATATTTCTTTGATATTTCACTTCTGTCCTAAATATCTACTTCCCACACTATGCTAGGGCAACCAAATGCAGTTGAATTTTATCAATAAGATCTATTGATTGATGTGTGCTCTATTGTATTGGATCTGTATTTCCTGGAGCAGTGGCTTTGGGTAAAGACCATGAGGTACTTTGGACTGGACTCTCAGGAAGTGCTGAGCACTGACTATGTACCCTCTGCTGTCTGACTTTCTAAAGCAGCTGCTGCCTTTGAGACAGTATTTTCAACACGTGTAGATTGCCATACTAGAAAAGAAATTGTTTAAGTCCTTTATTACAAAGATCAAAAGTCATGGTTACCATTTACATACACAATTTACAAATTATTCACAAAAGGAATAACAGATATGCAAGAACTGACAGCTTCCTTCAGCCCAAGTTGGGGATGGGACAGTGTATTTGTTTTCCTGCTTTATTTATTGAACCTAAAGATATGTTTGTTTTTTGTTGTCTGTATTTGTTAAACACTGATCAGTGTTTATGTAGCACCTTTAGTTATAACCATGCAAATGCTTACATGCTTATCTTTATTTGAAGGAGCACAGTGCACGTATAAACATGCACTGGGGTCAGTACTGTCTTCACAGAGCTGTTTGATGGTCAGAAATCCAGTTGATTTTGGTACAATATAGTGATCTGGCTTGGAAAAGTTGATTTGTAGGATTTTAGTGATTTGAGCAATATGTCAGTAAAACAAAAATTGAGATTACTAGCAGAACTCGTAGGAATTAAATGACATATGGCTGCTATATCTTTCAAGAACATGATATAATTTTAAGATAGATATTGGCCATGTTGTTAGATGTCTTCGATACCACAACTGGTTTATTGCTTTTCCTTCATTCAGGTTAGCACGTTTTATACAGTTTCCTACTATTTCAGAGACTGGGAAACTTAACAACAAAGAATCCTATTTTGAGAGATTTGGTGAATTAGCAAACTTTTCACAGACAAAAGGGAGAATGACTTTCCAAATGCCCTGGTGTGAAAGCACAATGTCAACAGTGCAGTAGCTGCCGTTTAGCTAAACCTACAAACATTCATAATTTGCACTTTTTGCTGTCCACTGGGATGACATGTACAACAAAATGCTTGAAGGAGCACACCCATTTAGGAGCAAACACAAACATAAATACTGATGTTGCATCCAAATTCTAAGCAATAAAGCAAAACACTTCACGAATGTTGTTACATCTAGTGTAACTGCTTAGTGGATGTAATCCAGATACTTATAACGGTATGACTTTCTACCCAGCTACCAAATATTCTTTACCACGAGCTTTACAGCATTCTCAGGGTGACAGATAGGTGTAGATGCCATGGTAAACGTAAAGTACAGTAATAGGCAAAGATTTTAGTGGCACCACCTGTATATACAACGTAGTTGTTGGAACCTTATAGAACAAAGCAACATTACAGTAGGCCTTTGTTAAGGCTTCTTGCTGGTTTAAAAAGGTAGGTTTTTCTTTAGGGAGATTGTCCAGCAGTATGGGTTTCACATGCCTTCAGTGGAAGGTCTCTTTGTTGATCCACATGAGGCTGCGCGTTTCGTTTGGTTTGCACTCGTACTCGATGCTGCCGAAGCTGTTTCCCCACTGGCAGTGATCCCGTTTGTGGTAGTTGTAGAATTTGACTTGCCAGACTGTTTCAAAAACGCCAATGTCGGTAAACTGAGAGGAAGAGGGAATATCAGGGTTAGCTGGTTGCTCTTTGGCTTCTCTCTTAACTCTTAAGACACTGTGGAAGGTAAGCTAGCTGATATTAAGGGTTATTGTTCCTCGAGTCAATAAATCAAAGATCTTTAAAGCCTGCCCTAGCAGTCATAAGGTCTTTTATACTTAGACATGCATAAACCATGAAGGATCAGGTTCTCCATGTACTGTCCTCTTGCATTTATCCCTGGGAAAGGCAAGGGAGTTAAACTGTTCAAGTTCCCGTATGGATAAATGTTACTGACAACAAGAATCAAAGCTGTGATCCTTCTTAAGATGACTCAGCAGTAGTTGCCTTGTTGATCTCAGTGGCTTGTATATATACACATCATACAGCAATGATTGGTACAGGCCATCATTTCACCTCTGTACCATGCCTAGAGGGTGTAGTTACAACCCAGAAGATTCCTTCTTTTGCTCAATCTGAACTCTTTTAACATCCCGCTATTTTGTAGCCCTGAGGTTACAGTGTCTCGACTGAGATGTGCAGCTATTGGGCCACTTCCTCCTTCCCTGGGATTCTGTTCTGCAGTTTAAATGAAACTTAAGTGTAAGAACTTTGTGTGTGTCAGTAATTGCTAGTTGTACTATGATAGTGCAGCGTTTCAAAGTTGGATTTGAGTAATAGAGGCCAGGAAGGTGATACAGTGCATGTTATCAGGTAAGTGACTGCAGGCTGTCTCTGCTTGCAACTTTTAAGTGAATGACACTATGGTCATACTAAGTTCTGTATATAAAAACTCTCACTTTGTTGAAACTATATGAATAAGGCTTACAAGGATAGAGCATGGGTTCCATTATGATGGTGATGTAAAATTGGAGTTCCTGTGCCTTGAGACCTTGCAGAGAACCCAAAGTGTGGGTGTGCACACTATATGCATTGGTTTTGGTGCCAGTAGTGTGGTTTGTTGATTGTGTTACTAGAATATACTACATAAAGGATTTGGCATTACTGAACAACAATGTTCTTCAACATTTTTTCCTTTTAAATATTTCCATCACTCACTTTAATGACAGCTTCTTCATTTGACTGTTTTCCATTCCCTTCACGTGCCTGGGAGCTGACCTTTGATCATCTGCCTATTATAGTCACACTTGCAAAGTCAATATGAAAGCCCTTTTACACAGTGACTCTTCTGGAGTTGCAGGCAGAGCCTTCTGTACCTGGTTTTCTCAGAAGGTCACGCGTTTATTTCTTAATTGAAGATGCAGTTTGTAAGCTGCTGCTGTGTAATGGACATTGCTTTAAACCTTCCCCCATCCCACTGTGGTAACTTAAATTTAGCTGTGGTAACTTAAATTTAGCTGTGACAACAGCAGGAGTTGCTGTGTGCTTTTAGGGAAGGGTATTTTTTGCTCCAGCTGTAGGTTTACACCTTGAAGGAGTAACTGAAATATTTCCGTCACTTCTTTGACAAAGAGAATCAGAAATACAGGCTATGCTGTCTCTCCCAGCAACTAAAACCTTAATTAAGGATTTTTTTTATTAATCTCCTCTGATAATAATCCTGATGCACTCATAATGTGGGATAGTAAAGGTTGAGCACATTGGATATTACTATGCTCAATCCACACAGAGAATTTGTCAGAAAGGAGCATCAGCCACCCTCAGTTTAGGAACTGAGGAAGAAAAGGCATTTCTAATAGCATTTGTAGAGGGTGATAGGATACAAGTCACATTGAATTTCATTAATGTATGGAGGATCTGAATTTCAACAAGATAAAGGAAGAAACCAAATTCTGTCTTCCTCCAATGACCCAGTTTGCTGAGCTGCCCTGAGTAGTTTGGCTGCTGTAGATTTCTAGGAGAAGGAAAGAATTAATTGCAGAGCTTTTCTACTACCATGTGGCTCCCCCCTGCCCAGTACTTAGCAAACGCAGCATCTCTGTGCTGTAATGAGCATACTGCATCCTCAGAGCTCTCCTGAATTCCTGTGGCTCTTGCACCTGAATCCTGGCTCCTGCACTGGGCCTCCTCCCCAGGGAGGAGGGATGGCCCTACTCTTTGTAGGTCAGGCTTAGAAGCCTATTCTGTCACCCACTGATAGAGGCATAAATCACTCCCTCTGAATTTGCATGCTAGGATGGCTATCTATTAGGGGAATGGAGGTCTAGCTTCTTTATTCAAACTTAATCTAGTCTGACCAAGGATAAAATTAGATCCAAGGAAAGGTTTCTAATTTCATTTACACCATTTGCTTGTCAGGTCAGCAGTTTCTGGGTAGTATGCATACTTGAATGTAACAAGTGCACCTTCAAACTCTGGGATTCAGAACCAGGATTGTTGTTTAACGTGTATAAACCATGGCTGTAAGAGTTAAGGTGTCTACTAGCCAGTTAAAGTAGGAACAAAAAGAATTATTTGTATAAAGTTTTAAAGCAGATGGGAAATATTTTAATGGACTTTGTGGGTTTTAGGCATTAAGTTTGCAGTATCAGACTAGTTTTTAATTGCAGGGCTGACTTCATGGTCTATTTCTAATGTAAGTTCAGATTTTAATGCCGTAAATAGTGTCTTTATCTCTCCCTAGGATGTATCAGAGTCTGGCCTGTTCTGGTAAAGGGAGTAGAGGCAGAAGTTCCTCATAGTTGAAGGAAATTGGAAAATTTAAAGCTGCATGCAGTAAGCTGAGGTTTGGAGATTCAGGAAGTAGGTATTAGAAGCAGTTTTCAGGCTCTTATGACTGTGGCTGGTTCTCTAAATATGTTATGGCTGTCTAGCTAAGCAGCTAAGTGATGAGTTAAACAGGTAAATCCCTGCTGAGTTCCCTATATTTGATACTTAAAAGTCTCAGTTGTGGACATCTAAATCTGTACTGAAGAATGTATCTATCAAGATCAAATCCTAAAAGGGTTTGAGGACCTGCTTAACACTTACAAATCCTATTAGTTTCACAGCATCTCGGGATTTGATTTGTAGAAGGAACTGTTTGGACAAATACTGCATTTACTCATTCTAATGCTGCAGCAAACCCACTTGGAGCTCATATCCAAAAATCAGACCCTCTTTGCATTTCTTGGAATTACTTAATTTGTAATTTTACTTTGTTTTCTCCATAGGAAAAGTTAAACTTCCAGATGTACAGAGTTCACATCAGTGCTACGCAGGAGGGTACAATTCACATGGCTATCAAAATAGGGATGCCTTAGTCAAAGCAGCTGTTTTTTGGAGAGCACTGCCCTTTCACCTCCTGAGACAAAGACATTGTGAAATATAATGCAGTACTCAGTGGGGGCGTTCAGTGGCCCTGTTCTGCTGGTTGAGAAGTCAGACTGGGTGTTTGGTTTTCCTGGATGTTAAAAGGAGGCAACCATCTAGGAAATGATTAATGTGGCTAAATACTTCAGGGTAGTCTTATTAACCTAAGATTATTAAGTAGTAATTGTTAACGTGATAGGGCTTTCCAAAATTAAGTTATGCATGCTGTAAATACTAGAAACTGGAGCTGTTACAGTTCTTATTCAGAAGGGGATTGCCATGCTAAATGGTGATTCCAGAAGAAAACACAGTGAAAATAAAATTGAGATAAAAATAAAGATGAAATCTTGAGTGCAGTTGGCAAATGTGAAAAAAGCTGGAATCTGGTGGGCTTGACAAGGTCCTAAAGTTGTATAAATTGGAACAGACCATTGAGAGTTTCAGATGAAGGTGGCTTACTGCCCCATTTCTCCTTTTTGGTAGAGAAGGCATTTGAAAAATAGCAGGAATCCTTCACAACTCTAAGCAGGATTGGGGGCCAGGGGGAAGGAGAACCCTAAGCAACGAAAGTCAGAACATAATACATCTCCCTCTGCACCCTGAGTGCGTTACCCAAAGAGTGCTGTGGAAATCTACCTGCTACTCTTCTGTTTTCTGTCAGCTTGAGCCCGTTACCTCACTTTGGGGTCATGGCATATACTGATTCTGGCTCTTGGAGCTTCTTTTTAAGGGTGAGGTGAGCAGCCACATGAGTAAAACCTTAGGTTTGTGGGTGTAGAGATAATATGATTATGGAAGCATATGGGGGAAAGAAAGCGAGAAGTCAGCCCTTGAGTTGTGTGTGTGTGTTCTCACACATGCTTTCACTCTCTGGCAGGCCCTCAAGCATCCTGTGAACGGCAGGTGAAAGGGGAGAGGATTTAGGAAGCAGGGCTTGTGTTTCCTTGCTATGCTCCAACCAGTGGTCTTATGCAAAGCAGAGGAGGACAGCAGCTGCAATCAGATTTTGCCCTGGAATATTTCACCTCCACAGCTCCCTCTCTAGGAGTCAACCCCCTCCTGCCCTCCCTTGTCTTCCCATGCCAGTTCAGAGATCACATACCTGCATGTTGACCTGAATGGGCTGTCTCTCCCCGCTCTTGGTATGGGGCACCCCTTCCGTGTCATAGATCCCTGTGTAAGAGGCCACTTGTGCATCCCTTGACTTCTCCTCCAGTGGGACATTGACACCCCCGATGCCCATTGTCCTGCAAAGAGACAGGATCCAGCCTTTCAGCAGCCCTGCAGGTCCCCTTCCAGAGCAGCTTGGAGCCAGCATATGGGCTGGCAGAGTCTGTGCTTGGGGGATGCTTCAGGGATCTTAGCAAGACCTGCAGGTGCTGCTGACTCACTGGGGCTCCTGAAAAATGTCAGGGCTCTGCAGTCACCCAGGAAAGGTACAGAAATGAAAGGCAAAGGACATCTGACCTCGAGTAGCTGGGGAGAGGTTAGCTGAGTATTTTCTACAGGGCAGCCCCTTCACCCAGAGACAGTTCCCTGCCTGCATCCTCCTTGGTCCCCGTCTCTTGCCTTGCCACGCTGCAGGGAGGCTTGGGCATGGTATAGCCCTGGCATGCAGGGATGGAGGGGCCTCTTCCATCTGTCTCCAGGCTGAACCGCGGGGAAGGAGGGAGAAAAGGAGCTGGGCTTGAAAGAGCTCCGGGAAAAGGTGGGAAGGACAAGGAAGGGAAGCAACTCCAAAACGCAGCCTCTCCCCCTGAGCCAGCCAAAAGCACTGGGAACAGCTGGCCAGGGACCTAGAAACAGGGCCACCCATCAAAAGGGCGGGGAGAGAGAGAAATCACGGAAACCCCATGCTGTCAGCCTGCCAGGAAAAAATATTAACCCTCTAAAAATAAAGCAGCGGGGAAGGGAGGGCCGGGGGAGCCGCCCCGAGCAGGGGGGCCGCACTTACGTGGCCTGGACGGTGCCGGGCCGGAGAGCCACCTCGATCTTGTACTTGGCCCCGGTCAGCAGCTTGATGGTGCGGTTCTGGCCGAAGCGCTGCCCGTCCACCTTGAAATACACCGCCCCGTCGTTGGGCTGGATTTTGAGGGAGACGCTGATTTTCACGAGGCCGGGGATGTCGCCCATCGCTTGTCGCCGGGGGGCTGCGGGCTCTGCGCTCGTCTCGCCCCCTCCGCGGAAAGCGGCTGGCCGGGAAAAGAGAGCGACGCTGCGAGGGAGAGGAAGAGGAGGAGGGAGGAGGAAGAGGAGGGGCTGCCGGATCCCAGCCAGCCCAGCCCTTCCCAAAAGCAGCGGATGATATATTTATTTTTTCCCTCCCCCTAATCGCGGCGCAGCATCTGGGCGACGGATGCCCCCCCGCCACGACCCCTCCATCTCTCGGGTTGGGGGACATTTGCAGCTGCTCCGATTGCAGCCGGTTTCCAGGGAGTTAAGCCGGCCCCGATTACTGCAGCCTTAATCCCGCCGTTCGCCCCGGAGGGAGCGCGGGGGAGCCGTGCCAGGCGGGCGCCGCCGCTGCCCTTCAGCACCACGGGCGCGGACAGCAGCGGGGCCGGGAGCGGCCCGCGGAGCTACTCCCCCGGCGGGGCCTCGTCAGAGGGGAGACCCCTCCTAATCTCCCCTTTCATCCCCTCACCGCGGGGACCTGTCTTCCGCCGGCCGATCGAGCCCTCTGGGGTGGGCTGAAGCATCCGTGTAGCGGCACGCAGGAGGCAGCGCTGCCTGGGAGGGAGGGAAGGGCAGAGAGCAAAGACAGTTTTGTCTCTCTTCTCCCTGTACGGTGAAAGGGTTTTGTGAGCTACCAGGCCTAGTCTGAGGATTGGTTTCTTGCACGCTGGAGTTGACTGTCAATATTTGGTTCCGGTTGTCTGCTGGGATTTTTTCCTGATGACCTTATCACTGCCTTGTTTTAATAGGGGAAAAAAACCCCACCCTCCAACAAACCCAACCATGCTACTGTAATTGCACTGTCAGATCAAAATCACATTTCTTTTGGTCTAATGCTGCTCTTGACTTACGATTTCATCAAGGAGAAAGATCTTTGAAACTAGAAATTGTGCCATAATTCAGTTTTCCACGGGACTTGTTCCTGTCTTAGAGTTACAGGTTGCTTTTAACCCAGGGGTAGAAGGTTTGCAGACACTTTGCCTTACCTTGGATTTGTTCTTGTTTACAGTTAAAACTGCAGTACTTTCTGACTGACACAGATTTTGGGCCACAAACATATTTTTAGTTTGATTAGACATTATGGCAGAGTTCATGAGAATTATTAGGAGAATTTCACAGCTACTTAACCTACAAATTGCACTGGAGCTGACCTTTGCTTTGGTTTTCCAAAGATGGGGTGGGTGGGGTGGGGTGCATGTGCTGGTAAAATGTGGTGCTGCTGAGTCAAATGGAAGCTATAGCATCACCTTGCTGCAATTCTTTTGTGTGTGCATGTTAATTAGCAAACTAATTATATTGTGAACATTAAGCATTCCCAACAGGGAAGTTGTTGCATAGTGCAGTCATTGCTTCTCCCGTTGAGCAGTCAAGTGTGAAACAAATGCCATTTAGAAAACCCAAACAACAGTTCCCTATGTACAATGAGGTAGTGACATTATAAACATTAATGTATGAGAAGAATCTTTTGGGCTTGTTGAGTCACCCAAGGCTCTCATATATCCAAAGGGCACCTAATCAGGTTGCAAGAGCTACTCATCCTATAGAGGGGGACAACTTTTCATGATCAGTCATACCCTGAACTCGATTAGCTGTAAAGATCTTTGCTTAGATCTTTACTTAGATCTCTTAAAGGTCCTCAAAAGTGGTTACCAGAAGTAGGTAAAATGAATTCCTGTGACCCTCATCTAGCTCAACAATGAATAGTCTTGAAAATATTGTGGAAGTTGTCAATCAATCAAGTGGTGTGTACAGGTTTTTAGATGACAATTTATAGACACATCTCCCATAACAGTAGGGCTCCAAAGATGACCACATGCATTTCTCCCTCTCTTTTTTGCTTATTGCAATACAATTCTAATTTTTCACTGTATTCTGCTGAAAATGCTCCACTTTGTGCCTTATTGGAAGTTTTGCTTGCAGCAGTTCCCACTTCTGTAAGTTTAAATGTAATTCAGTATGAAATCACAGAGGCCTTACACATGGGGAATCTGATAGCATCACTTAAAGTGGCGTGTGAAGAATAATGGCCAGTGCCAGGGATCAGTTTTACTCACCTCATGGGCCAGACATATCATGTTGTAGTAAATTGTGTGTAGCTAAAGATATTGATTGCAATTAGTTTCCCAAGTACACGAGAGGTCAGATCTATAACTGTGGGGAAATGGAGAGCGGCCCTGGGAAAGAGACAGTTTTACTTGTTGGAGACAAGCTGCAAAAGCAAGAGGAAAAATAGAAAAGAGGGTCGTTTAGAGATGTGCATTTGTGCATAGTTGAGCAGGGAAGTGGCACGGTGTGCTTTGTCATGGAAATAAAGGTGCAGACGGAAAGACTCCTGCACAACAGCAGTCCCTAGGGTGGGACAACCTTTTGTGTAGGAATGTTGTAGTTCTTGTATTAATGACAAGTCCTGAAACCTGACTCGAGGCTGCTGTGTCAGCCATCCAGAGGGTATAAACCTTTGCTCAGTTGTTATTAAAGTTGTCTTCGATCCACCACAATGGGAGACTGTGCCTTTCAGTATGCCACATATAACGAGATTTTTTTCCCTTATTACTTCTGCCTGAATGAGCATCTTTTCCCTGGACACAGCTCAGGCTGTGACTTTATTCCAGAGAACACTGACAGAAAGGGGAAAATATGGGGGGGGAACTAAAAAAAAGCATCATATTGTGGATTATGTATGCATAGCCTGAGTAACTGTTGTACTGTGTGGAAGTGAAACCTGGTGAGAGTAGAACATTTACAAAGAGGGCATTTTAAATGTAGGTATTGCCTGTCTTTTTAAGTTTGCATGTGTTAGTATATTTACTTACCTAAGCCTAACAGGTGTTCTTTATCAGTATAGATAAGGGGAGGAATTACATTTGTTACCTCCTTCTGGAAGGTGAGTTTTGTTGCTGCCCACCTTAATGACCAACTTCACCTGGGGCCTCCACCCACACCTCTGTCCATGGGCCCTATTGAGGCTCAGCCTTGAGCCTTCAGG
Source organism: Zapornia atra (assembly GCA_013400835.1). Taxonomy (NCBI): domain Eukaryota; kingdom Metazoa; phylum Chordata; class Aves; order Gruiformes; family Rallidae; genus Zapornia; species Zapornia atra. The sequence goes on from VZTU01034650.1 coordinate 39,098, forward strand.
TCCTTCCTGAGTGCTGCTCTCCAGCTCTGCTACAGATATATCCAACCATGGATGGTGTTGATCTCGACTTGCAGGCTTGACTGCCTGGCTTAACTTCAGCCCATCACCACGGAGGTACCTGATGCTGTGGGTTGCCTCCTCGCTGAGGGTGGAGGGATAGGCCCTGGCTAGAGAAGCCCATGCCCTTCTGGTCCCCAAAGGGATTTTCTGTGGGTCCCAGCTCCCAGACTGCTGCATGGTTACCTGATTATTAGTTGCTTGTTATTCTGTGGGGATCAAAATACCTGCAGGAAGAAGGAGGCAGTGTGTTTTTGTGAAGTGCATGGAGCAAGTGTGCTGATGTCTACAAGACTGAGAGCTAAATAGATCATTGCAAACTTAAGACAAGCTTCCTTTTCTCCTAACCCACAGCAATAATTTACTTCCAGGAACAAAGAGACAAATTTCTGTCTGTTCCTCCATTTTCTATGCTTGCATTTGAGGGGTGGGGGATGGAATCTTTAATGCCCTTGTAAAATGTGCTTTTTAAAAAAATTATTTTCTTTTTTTCTTCTCCTTTCCCTCTTCCAGTCCTTCCAATCTACCTTTTGTTTTCCTGGCACCTGAGGCCTCCCAGACCCGTTGTCTGGATTCAGCAAGGTACATTATACTAATTCACTTCCCTTGGGGCAGGAACGTTGCAGCACTCTTTGGTGCCCTGGACAACCCCTTAATGCTTTTTTCAAGGGAGTGGTGAGCTTCTGCAACCATGCTCAGCTATTTTCATCTCTCTTTTTTTTAATTCCCAGAACTAGGAAAGCCTTCTTGCACTACAGCTTCATCCTCCAAGACCTAGCTCTTATGCCTAGGCCTTCCCTGCTGCAGCTACGTTGCCTGCATGTATCACAGACGGTGTGCTACTGCAAAGGAGAGGTATGTTACAGGTGAGGTTAGATCAGCCAATGAAAAGTCAGAGCTACTGTGCAGATAAGCCATGGCCTATGCTTTATGCTGGTCCAATTTGTCTAGAAAACATTCTGGAGAAATCCATTTGGTCTTTTGACTGCATCCACTCAATATCATCACTCTATGCATAATAATATGTCAGCTGTATAAGCTTTTGCAGGCCTTCCTGCTTAGAGTTAGTGCACTGATCTGTCTGTGTAGCTCCACAATAACTAAATGTATAAAATGTGCCTTGTGTTCAGAACCTGCAGATTCCAAGGTGATGTGGACAATACCTACAACAATCCTTTCATGTTTGCCCCTCTGATTACTTTCTAAATACTGCTAAACTTGGAAATGTTCCATTTTTGGATTTGTTTTTGAGATGTGGGTGAAAAATGACAGTCTCACATTCGCTAAACATAGCTGTATGTGTGATTCCATATGGAGTGACTTGTGCTGAGACTTGCACCTGCCAGCTCTCAATTTAATACTGTATTTCTTTTGAGACCTCTTCAGAAGCGAGAAAGGGTTTTCCCCAACTATAACTGGACTGAGTCTTTATCACCTTTTCAAACCACTTGTGTATATTACTTTTCCTGCACAGATAGTAATTTTGAACATATAGCATTTGATTTTGTTTTGCCTGGAAATGCAGCTTGATTTGCAGGAGAGATACATATTTATGGAGAACTCATGTGCTTTGTTACAGACTCAGTGGGCTTATGGCATTTACAATGCAGAAAAAGTGTTTGAAGAACAGCTATGCCAGGGCAAGTGTGGAGAGCAGGGGAGCTGATGTAACAAGCTGAAAACCTGCCTGTCTTGTAGCTGACACATTTATTTGCAGAGATATGGCTCTAATTTTTAATGTAACTGCCCAGCAGTGTTTCTCTAGCTGAGTTCTCTAGCTAAGAAGCTGGATTCCTTGTTCAGATAAATGTGGCTAATGGCTTTTTTTTTTTTTTTTAAAGCTTGCAGGAGCAGACCCTGAAGTAGCAGAAACCCCCCAGAATTTTCTGAGGAGATAGAGCAAGATCTTTTGTACAAGAACAGGTCACTTGCTAGCAAACAGCATTCAGTAAAAGATATTCAGCTCTGTTGCAGGTCGTGCAGTTGTGACAGATGTTGCTAGTCCAGCAACACACACTTCTACCTGCTTCGAACAGAGATGGGGAGAACAGTAAATTACAGGAGGTTTCCACAGTGCATCTTGCCTTATCTTTGTGCCAGACAAAGCTCTATCATCCTCTCTGTGAAGAGCTAGAAGAAAAACAGCTCTTCCTCTCTCCTAGGCATGGAGCTGCTCTTTAGGAGTGGCTGCACAAAGAAGACCTGCATCAGCAACCCAGGCCATCCCTCAGAACTTCGGTGGCCGTTGTATGGTTAAGGACAGTTTTGCTTCACATGAATGATTTAGCTGATCAGCACATTTCTGCCCAGGGGAAGATGAAGTGCTGATTCCCCTGCGGTGATGTGTGAAAAATGAAACCAAGCCTCAGTTTTAAAAGAAAAGGATCATTCCAGACACAAGGTAAAAGGGTGAAAGGAGTAGCTTAGCTTTGAAAATGAAATAGAAACAATATATAGAAAAATAAGCATTATGAAAGCAGTTGCTTCCAGCTAATGTTCAATGGAGGTAATTTGTTGCTTTGACATAGTAGCTAGTAGTAAATTCTGGAGTCGTTGGCTCAGTGTCACTGTGTCTAGAATTGTATTTCACACCTCCAAGGGCTTTTCATGCAGGTAAATGAGAAACTGAGCTTTTACAAAATTGTAGAGTCACCATCCTTTTCTGTCCCCATTAAACTACTTTTTAGTATAAGGTCATAGAGCTGTTCTATTGAAGGGGATCTGTCCCTGGACATTTCGTATCAATTTATCATGCAGGGTTCTGTCATCCTGACTCAGCACAAAGACTCAGCAGGAGCAGAAACACCTGTGGAAAGGCTGCCTGCAGGGAGGAAAACACTGGCAGATTCGTTTGTCTTTGTTAGGTAAGCCCTTCCAGACCAGCTGAGGAAGAGATTTCCTTGCTGAAGGGCAGCAAGGTGGAGATAGAAGGAAGAGCTAGTTGTGATCCAGTTCTTGGTCTCTAATGCTTGCCCCAGGTGCTGTAGCATTATGGCCTCAAGGTAACTAAAAAAGGCCATCCAGCATTCCAGTAAAAGGTGTTTAATTGGAGTTGTCATTGTCTATGACCTATGTTTTTGGGTTATCCAATCAGGGAGGGGGGAAAAAAGTCTATCTTTTAGCAAAGATGGAACCACTGGAATGAAAGGGAGGAGAAGGAAAAAATTCATCTTCTTAAAGCAAAAGGAGTTATGAGCCAAATTGTACAGGAAGAGTATGCAAGCTCTTAAGCCCATCAAACATTTTAAGGTTTATGCAAAACAAAGGATATCTTCACAGAAATGTGACACAGCAGCAGTGGCAGTAGTAAAGCACTAATACAGATAACCAAGGAAGGAGTGGAGTCTCATCTATGGGAGAGCTACTAAATAACATCAGAGAGGAATGGGTAGAAAAAGCCTTTGAGGGCTCTCGCAGCCTTCTACCTTCCAATCTTCTATCACAGACCTTGTCAGACTTCTGTATGCTTTTGAGTAAAGGCTGAGACAGCCAGAGAGTCAAACAGAGGGCAGGAATTTGTCTGCAGAAAAAGTCCTCCTTTTGGGGTGAGAGATGGAGTAACTCTGAGCTCAACTGTTATCTAAATGAGCTCAGCTGTAAAATTGATTTGGAGTATACTTTGCTCTTGGCAATGCAGCAGCCTCCTTATTGTCTCCCGTATACCACCACCTTTCCTTCTCTGTGGGGCAGAGGGATTGTGACTCTGGTATGTATCAACTTTTGGATAAGTCATATTTGACTTATCTTTTACCAAGCACAGCCAGATGAGCTCTGCAGCAAGTAAAAGATATTCGTAGAAACTGCACGTTCTGCAGTGCTTTATGTCATGTGCTGGTCTAATCTATTTATGCCTATTTAACAGCTACATTCTTTGGGAGGCCTCAGCATCAAACCTCAAACCCTGATGAACAAATTTCTTGCATCAGCAGAAGGTACGTTGTCGTTAACCAAGAAGCAAGGGCCCTCCAGCTGGCTGCCAGACCCACAGGGTGTCAGGCTCCAAAGTCAGGATGAAGTGACAGAACTGGTGAGTTGGAAACCTGTCTGAGACCCTTTAGTGAGCAGCGCAGTACACCACCCTGTTTGTTGTTTTGCTAGAGTTCATGTGTTTGTGGAGTGGGCCTGATTTCTTGGGATTGGGCACTAAAATGCTTATTGAATTTCCCAAGACTTTGTCAGCTCTGACACAGAATCACAGAATCGTAGGGGTTCGAAGGGACCTCGAGAGATCATCAGGTCCAACCCCCTTGCCAAAGCAGCTCCCTATCTCATATTACACAGATAGGTGTCCAGACGAGTCTTGAATATCTCCAGAGAAGGAGACTCCACCACCTCCCTGGGCAGCCTGTCCCAGGGCTCCGTCACCCTCACTGTGAAAAAGTTCTTCCGCATGTTGGTGCGGAACTTCCTGTGCTCCAGTTTACAGCCATTGCCCCTAGTCCTGTCCCCACAGACCACTGAAAAGGGGCTGGCCAATTCCCCCTGCATCCCATGCCTAAGATATTTATAAACATTAATTAGGTCCCCCCTAAGTCTTCTTTTCTCCAGACTGAACAGTCCCAGCTCACTCAGCCTGTCCTCATAGGGGAGATGTTCCAGCCCCTTAATCATCTTCGTAGCCCTACAGCTGCCTGTTCTGCCAGAAGCGAACTATAAATATGTGTTTCACTATCTTGGTGCTGTGTAAGAGGAAACGTTTGTTTTCACGTGATTAGGGAGAGAGGAAGTTGTGAAAGTGACTCTTAGAGCTGTGCTGTAAAACCCATCCTGCAGAGCTTGCTGCCAGAAGCTCCAACTGCCACCGCCGAGAGACCGGGGAGCAGGAGCGCCTGAGACATGGAGCGAGAGCCCATGCGCATCAGGGAGGGCTACCTGGTTAAGAAGGTAAGGGAGCAGCTTTGGACTGAGGGGAGGAGGAAGGTTGGGGAAGTGTAGGGAAACATTCTTTGATTTCAGTTATTTAAAAAAAGGGGTTTTTTCCTTGCAAAAAGAAACAGCAAGCAAACAGAATTCTTTAAGCAGTAAACCAACATGGTGTTAGTGACTTACAGAGGTACTGGCTAGCAGTTACATCTTGTCAGAATACTCCCTACGGCATTTTGCACCTCTCAGATGTACCTATGGCTCACATGACTTGTGTTTTTATGAAGTAACCCATTGCCCTTAGTGGCAGCTTGGCAAAACAGGTAACAGCTTGCAATGGCCACAGCCTACTTGATTTCACTTAATTGTGGAGTTAAACATCAAGGAAGCATAGTGACATAAAAGAGGTCTGATCACCTCTGCCTAGAGACTGTGTGGGGCTGCAGGCACTTTCTTCTTTGGGAAAGAGTTGCTGCCCCCTGGCAGCCTCTGCTCCGGAGTCTTTTCTGTTAGAGCCCATAGTATAAGGCCTTGACTTCATTTAAATCCTTAGTGAGATCAGTCTGGTTTAAAGCAGCCTAACTAAACAGTGGCAGTCCTGGAGAAAGAGAGGAGCTCTTTCCTCTGGTGTGTCAAAACGAGAATTTCACTCAGTCAAAGAGCTGGCTGGAGGGACAGCTAAATTGGGACCCATGTTGTGAAAAGGCCACTCTTCAGTCTTATTTCCAGTGACACTGAAAGGAAGTTAAACTCATAAAGCAATTGCAAAACTGCAGTGATGCAGTCATGAGGAAGGAGAGCCCTAAATTTGTGCTGTGCAGATGGCAGATCTCTAGTTCCAATGGCCTAAACAGGTGGCTCTCGATCCATATTATGGAGAATGGCTGGAAACACTGGGACAGTCCCAAACTGTGTGCCTGGCTGGGTGTGTCAGGGAAAAGATGTGTACAGATGTACCTTTCACATTTTTTTTGGGTGCTGGGTCCCAAGAAAATCTCTCTGCAGGTACTACAAGAGTAGCTCCTGGGTAGTTGTGGAAATTGTGCCTGTTCATTTCCTAGAAAAGTCTTGTGGGGGCTCTATCCTTACAGAAGTGACCTTCTGCTGGTGGTGAGGAGCAGTGGTGTGCTAGAGGAAGGACTGGAGGGCAAAAGGAAAGAGAGATAACAGATGGGACAGTACTAGCCTCATCAGTGAGGCTGCTGTGAATTCCACAGCTGGAGCACTAACAAGGACTGCATGCTCCTGATGAGCCTTACCTGTTAATTATGTACTCTCCTCCTCTCCTTTATGCCTGTAAAGTAAACCCAAGGATTTGACTTCCCACAGGAGTCATCCATGCATCTTTGCAGGGAGTGGAGGACATGTGTCTCACATTTTCTCCTCTTGGTATTTACATTAGGCTGGGGAACGGTGCTGTGCTTGGGGTCAGTGCTTTAGCTGGGACTGGGACCCCCAGTAAACGTGGGCTCAGACTTCAGTGTTGATTTAGGCCAACTTAAACCTCTGTTTAGTTTGGGAACTTTGTGTCATCATCTGAGCATTAGAAACATGTAATTTTCTAACTTTGTAGTGCTGCAGATGTTATAAAAATAAGTTGTTCCACCAAAGGGAAGTTGTGTGTGTTTTTAAAGTGTCTAATGATCTCAGAGAGCAAGTCAAGGGACACCTGTCTGTATCTGCAGCCTTTGGAGTGAGTGGGACAAGTTGATTTTTAGTCCAGAAAAATCAAATCCAGCATCCTGCTTGTCTTTTTATGAGGTGTTTTAGATGAGAACAGTGTGACCATGTTTGGGTTTGCTGAAGGTGTGGATCTGAGGTTGCTGTTCTAACACTGCTCCACGGTGGTTTCCATTGGCAGCGTGTGTCGGTCTGGTCCTCAGGAAGTGCTGGACTTCTCTGTTTATGAGCAGAAGTATTGTAACCTGTGGGCAACCCACAAGTAAAAGGAATTTGCAACAGTTCTTGTCTTGGCTCATCATCTTAATAGATTTATTAGCTGCCAATTGACAAGTGGGTCAATTTGGGCTCTCAAAAAATGGTAAATTCATATGGCTTATTTTAAAAAAAAAAAATCAAAATAAATGATGTGGTCACACCACCCAGCTTGACTGAGTACAAGAAGCATCTGGACGATGCACTCAGTCACATGCTCTGACCTGACTGGCCCTGTGTGGAGCCAGGAGTTGGACTTGATCCTTACGTGTCCCTTCCAACTCAGGAGATTCTATGAAAACAGAATCCATACGTGGTACCCAGATGAGACTCTCTTCTGTAGTTCCCTGTCTAGCTGGGTTTCCAGAGAGCCCCCCCAGGGCAGTGACTTTCTTTTGGAAAGCAACATTAATTTGTGGGGCATCTTCTGCTTCCAGTGAGGGCTGCAGTCAGGAAGAAGGTCCTGCTCTTAGTATCAGCTTGCCCGACAGCTTCTCCTTCCTACCCCGTAGTTGGGCCAATGGTCTGATTCAGTGTCAAAGGCCTTTCTTGGAAGGTAAGGCAATGAAACAGGATGTGATAGAGGGTTTATTGTGGGAATAATATAAAAATGTTTCTGTCCTGTTCACTTCTGCAGAAATACAAAAGGCAAATGTAATTAATTAACTCTGACCAGCTCTCAGGTTTAATAAAACCAGCCATTTGCACAGCACAACAGTGGCTGCCTTGCTTCTGTCTGCAGCTCTAGCACTGCTTGGCCACCATGGTATGAGGACAGGGATGCTGTGGATGGAGTTGTAGGAGTGGGAGGATAAATTTAGGTCCCTCTTTGTAACAGAAAGAGCAAAGAAAACAAGGAAAACTTATTTTTTCTGAAGGGTGGCTTCTGATTTGGGGTCTGCCAAAGTTGGTTATGCTTTAGTAACTCCTCAGAGGAACTGTTGGTTTTCAACATATCTAAATGGTGTTTTGGCTGAGCAGTAAGTCACTTGGGTATGTGGGGTTGTGACCGCTTTTGAAGCTGGTAGCAGGCAGGATCAGAGAGGTCATCCAGCTAGAGTACGAGTCATACTAATTCTCTCAGTTAGTTGTGCTCAACATGGAAGCAGAATGTTCCTCTCTGAGTCTCAGAATTTTGCTGTGTTTCACTATATAAAGGATCCATCCTTGTCTATCTTTGTATTTCTTACATCGAACAGCTGTGTTCCAGGAATAGGAAGTAAAAGTTTTAAAAGATTAAAGTAAGCACCTCATTTCCTCACCACAGCTGTTGGAGATCTGCAGCCTCAGGCCCTTAAACTATTACTTACTCCTACAGTTTGTTCTTATGCCTATAAATCCTCTGAGATGTGTGCTTTCTTATCAGACAGCCAAGCCTCAACAACTGCCTGTACAGTAGCAAGTCCTTAATGCATCACAGGACGCTCGAGTTACTGAGGTAGCCCTAAGGTGCTGGTTCTCATCCAGAAATTTTGAGGATTATTCATGATATTTCTCCACTCATCTCAAAGACAGTGGTTGGGACAAACTGATACTGAAAAGAAACATCTTCTGGGGCAGGCAATGTGATTTTGGAAAAACTCACAGTGGGGTTGACTACAAGGGGAAATGAATAGTGGTCAGAAGAACAACAGCATTTTTTAACTGCAGGGTGAGACGGGTGCAGTTTTGTGGTATGTTCCCCTTGAGACACTAACTGCAGTTATTTTAGTGTCAGTCAGACACTCCCTGAAAGGTCATATCTTCAATGCACATCATGTGAAGAGTGATTTATTGAACATAATATGCACAGTGATTTATTGATGCAGGGCAGCATGTTTAATACCTGGAAGCCGATGTGGGTTGTGCTCTCAGAAGATGGAATTGAATTCTACAAGCGGAAGGCTGACAACAGCCCCAAAGGGATGGTCCCACTGAAAGGAAGCTCTATTAACAGCCCATGCCAAGATTTTGGCAAAAGAATGGTAAGTACTTTTTTTACACCAATAATTGACAGTATATGTGTACATCTGGAGGCACTCAAGGCACACAGGCTGGTGGTTACAAATTCCTTACACTTAGGTGAGAGACAGCTGTCACTTGTCATAGGTCACTAGCAAGCTTGAGCTTGTGCAGTGCTTGAAAGGTGTGACTGCTCAGGAAAAATTCAGGATGCTTTCACAAGCAGCAGTTCACAAAATGACATCTAACAAAAATAACCTCTGAGTCTGAGAGTAGAGCTAAATTGTACAGTTGTGAAGACACTTGGCAGCTGAATGGAGCAATTCCTGTATTACATGTAATACGAGCATTTTTAGGACTATTTGGTTACTACCTGACCCACACACCTCACGTTCATGCCATCTATACTAATCACACATTGCACTGTTACTTGTAGTGCTTTTGCAGGTGACTAAATCTCACATCTACACTCAGAGAGCAAAACCCAAAACTGATTTAGGCAAAACAGTTCAACTGTTGCCTTTGCATTTGGGGGCGAGGATAGCAAATGCACAGACTGAGGTCCCAGTTCCTAATGAACCACTCAGCTCACTATATTCATAAATTCAGAGCCTTATTTGACAGAAAATAAGATACAGAAAGAAGAATGTACAAGCAGACATTTTTTTTTTACAGGGTTCCTGGAAAATAGTTACTGGTAAAACAAGTTTCCTCATGTGAGTAAAGAATATCTTTAGTCAGTCAGTTATTTCAGCAACTCAATTTCATCAAATAGGCACTGTACCCCCAGGATTTCCTCTGACAAAAGGATGTCCTGTTAGGGGCTAGAACATGGGGCAGGAACATTATATAACCAAATAAAGGAACATTATTGAAGTGTATCTGCACACATTTTATTCTAATTCTGTTGATTTGAAACCATGTTCCTACACTGTCTAATTAGCAAGTGTCAGCACAGTGCTCCTTACTCTATACATGAGGTGTAATGCATAGGGGGAAGGGTGTTATGTTCAAGAGTATCCCAGATCCTACATTTTAATGGTAGAAATTAAGTCTTTCTTACAAGGTATTTCTTTCCAAACAGTTTTGTGGTCTTGTTGGTAGGTGGCATTGTTTGGTTTTTTTTTTTAAAATCCCACAGAGTCATCAATACTGGTCTGTAGTATTTGATTTAAATGTAAGTAGAAGTAACATGTTTAATAATGAAAAGATAATTCATCAACATATGTGCATTCTACAGAATAGGCAGAGATGTCTGAAGTATCTGGTGTCTGATGAAGGCAAAGAGAGAGATCCTTATCTGCCTGAAGGGTTGCTTGAGGATGTACCAGCTTGCAAAAGATGCATTGCATCTGTATTGAAGGGTGACAAAGCCTTTGAGGATAATTCCTTTATCTGCAATGAGTTTTCAGCACGCTTCTTTTTACATTCTGGGCTTACGTAATGAGTTTTGTTCTGGTTTAGTTGTGGGAGCCTTTTTTGAGGGAGAATAGAGAAAAAAGGAAGGCACTCAGGAGTGAAATCTGATTAAGAGTTTGCTGGAGTCAGTGGAAGTCATTCCTATGACTTTGGGTGCTGGAGAACATCCACCCGACGGAGTTGATAAGATCATTCTGCAACTTGATAGACCAACAGCCCTGGAGATGTATTTTCCTTTAAAATCTGCACTGTTCAAATAGTCAAAACTGTGACATGCTCATTCATATGAGCAACACCATTGCTGGGATTGATCTTAGGAGTAGTTACTGCCCGATATGATTACATTTCTGCATGTGTTCCTTGAAAATACTGTGTCCTGATTTCTCTGCCTTACATTTTACAGCTTTCCTGCAGAATCCAAAGCCTCTGCATTCCATCCTGCCTTCTCATTGGTTATGTGTCAAAACATATGGTTCTTCCTCTCATGGGAATTGTTCTGATTCTTAGTGGTTTGCCTGCATCTGCTTCATATGGCTAGCAATTAAAGCATATTTTTAGGACATGAGTTCTGTAGGGTGAAAAGTGGGATAACTCTCACTACGTCAGCTTTAAGTTCAGTCTCACTCACTTAGGCCCAGCTTGGAGCTGGGTCTGTTGAGCCCCAGAGCATACTTTGATATTCATCTGGCTAGATTTCTGTTTTTTGAATCTGCTTTTGTATCTGCCTCAGGACCTAGTTTGAAACCTCAGGGCACATTACCAACACACTTTGTTTACTATACCAATTCCAAAAAGCAGGTGCTGATGGAAAAGGTAGTAATCTTGGATATGTAAAATGGAGATCTAGCCTGTTCAGAAGAGGATGCAACTGCATATTTTGAGACTTTATTTCAAAATGCATTCGCTGCTGTTTGTTCTTGTTCTGAAGTGTGACCATTGCTTAATGGGTTTTCCTGTGGATAGTGTTATTGTGTATAGTTGCTCATAGTTTAAGTTAGGACAAATTAATCTGGCTATCTGAAACATTGGTGTTTAGTTCAGTCTAATGGTCTATTTTTCTCAACAATGCAAACAGATGTACATCATAATAGGGAGACTTGGTCACCTCTAGGATTGAGATGCAACCTCTTCACTGATTTCAGAGGAAGCCTGTAGCTTACTGCCATAGCTTTCTAAAAGCTAGAGTTAAGAGACAGAGTGTTCCTAGTCTCCTCTGTGTACTAGAATTGGAAACTCTAGCATTTCACTGTTTGTTGCTTCTCTGTTCTTTGAGAAAGTTTTTACTAAAGGAAAAATCAGCATGCTTTAATGCTGGGAAATTTCATTCTGTTAATCTGATGTGTTAGCATGACTCTTGGCTGTTGGGATTTGGAGACATCTGTCTGTTTGCTTTTCACATGCACTGCACATTGATTTTCAGAATGTAGCTCTCTACTGCATAACAGAAAAGGTGGGTGTTGCTCAAAATATGAACAGTGTCAGATGATAAGTGGTTACTTTTCTGTTTGAAATGGATTGTTGAGGACCAAAAGTTAGCTTGAAATATGTATTCCATGAAAGACAGCAGGACTTCTGCACAATTTTAGGGTATCAGAATTTTTCCCCATTTTTGATAATCTGGAAGATGTATATGAGGGATATCCAGATCCATACAGTTTGCTGATTAGCCTGTCAGTTTTAGTTGCCTACTGAATCAGAACCTCTTGTATTTATTCTAATGCAACTATGGAACAAATTATAGTTCCACTTATGAGGAACTGTGTTTTAGAGGAGAGGAAGTGGAGACCTTTTAGAGGAACTGGATCTAGATTTTCCATCCAAAAGATCACCAGATAAACGGGGAGATAAAACAGTGTGAACACTGTAGGGGTTTTTTTCAGGTTGGTGTTATTCCTCCCACCCCTTGCCACTAGAACTTCCTTTCAAAGATCTTTTCTCATTTTGGGGAAATACAGTTTTTTCCATTGTTGCTAGTGTATTTAGATAGGGATTGATCCTAAGTGTGGCCTGGGGTTGGATGCATCATTTCCCTACCAAGCCCTTAAAGGTTTGCTGGGCTGCAGATGTGTTCAGCTGCTCTCCATTGTGACTGTGACTTTTTTTCTCCCCTGGTGAGTCACTAGCTGAGCAACATTATTTTGGGTTTTTTTTTATCATTTGAGGCCAACCACATCTTGAAACACTAAGACACATTAAACTTACTGTAAGCCTGCAGGGACTTGGCACTTCACCATTTCAGCTATGTAAAACTTGCCAGCCACAGTTAAAATCGCAGCTATATCAGTGCTGCTCGCTTTGGCTGTACTGGCAACGTCAGGATCACACAGAGGGAAATAACAAAAGGAGTCAGTTACCAGCACTACCTGTTTGTGGTTTTTTTCAGAGGTTGTTTTGGGTTTTTTTTAATTTAATGGTGGCTCTAAGGCATTTTCTATAATCCCTTCAGCATGGCCAGGCTGTACAATCTGGCACCAGATTAATTGTGCCCAACTGAAAACACCAAAATAATTTAAAAAAATAATAATCATTTATCATTCCAGTTTGTCTTCAAGCTCACTGCAGCCAAGCAGCAGGAACACTTCTTTCAAGCTGCCTACCTGGAGGAGAGAGATGCTTGGGTGCGGGATATCAAGAAAGCAATTCATTGCCTAGATGGAGGCCAAAGGTTTGCCAGAAAATCCACGAGAAAGTCTATCAGACTGCCTGAAACAATCAACCTGAGGTTTGTTCTCATAGCTCTGCTCCCCCACTTACTTCTGTCCACAGGCAGAGTGGCAGATACGTAACCTCAGTCTGGGAGAGCTATGAGCATGTCTCTCCATGCTGCTTCTCTGTTTCAGAGTCCCTTCTGCATGACTGTTTCAGGGTGTATGATGTGGCAGAAATGAGCCAGTGATCAGAACTGGGAAGATGATTAATACATTATCTTTTACCAAAATATGCTTCTTTATCAAAGGATCTTGCTGATAACATTTCTGATCACACTGCAGTGCAAAAGGAGACCCCAGCCAAAGTGTGATTCTTCCAGGAGAGATATTTTTATATAAATATATAATTTATTCCAAAAGTATTTTAAACCTTTTGTTTGCTCTCCAGAGAAACATAATGTTAGCCTAGTTTTTGGATGTCGAGAGGAGAGTGGTGCCTGCCAGAGAATTTGGAACTGGCAAAGAGAGAAGAAATAAAAGGGCACACACAGAAAGCAATCTGTCTGTCAGTGCTTTAAAAAATTAAGGACAACTGGGTTTTTTTGCCTCTGAGCAGCAGTAAATACCAAGATACGAATGAACCTGTGGTGTTCCTTACAGGACAGTAAAACTGCAGAGGGCCAAGGCCCAGCTAAACCACAGGCTTCATCAGAGGGATCACCCTGACTAACAGGCCAAAGGCCTGTGATAGAGAATATTTATCGTTCTCGTTTCAGAGCTCTGAGGAATTAGAGTTCTAAGCAAGTGAAAAGTGGGTTGGAGGAAGGAAGTCAAACTGGGCGTCACTGAGGTTATTGAGGGCCTCTGAGAGCACGTGGGCTTTGGAGATGTCAGTGTGGCAAGGTTTCGGCTCAACCGAAAACCTCTGGGGAGAATGTAGCACAAAGTGCTGAGCTCCCCGATTGGCACTGAGGCCGTGGGACCCTGTGAAGGTGCCTCAGCATTGAGTGTTCCTCTGTTCACACCACAGTCACCATGAGCTGTTTCATTCTCCATATACGTGGGGGGTGGTAAACCACTTGTGCGCTCCGCCCTCTGCTCTTGCAGCTGTGACAGTGCAGTGAGGCTTCCAGGCCTTGCAACGTATATTTTCATGAGATGAAGCAATACTATAGCTCTGCAAAGAGGAATGGACCAGCAAAGCATGAAAACCCCATGAATGACAATGATTTTATTGTACAAACTGGCTAAAGCTTTGCATTTGCTAATGTTTTCTGTGGTTATCTTTACACACAGTGCTCTGTACCTTTCAATGAAAGATCCTGAAAAGGGAATAAAGGAGCTGAAGCTGGAAAAAGATAAAAAAGTGTTCAATCACTGCTTTACAGGTAAGGAGCTCTTGTCCCTCTTTGCTGTACAATAAAGGGAGCACAGGGCTGAGAGGCTAAAGATAGATGAAATAGCTCTGAGCACTGTAAAGCACACAGAGAAGTTTGAGAAGAGAACCTGGCAGATGTTTTCTTGATCAACTCAGGAGGTGCATAAAGGTTGAAGCTTGAAAAATGTTCAGTTATGGCCAAGGTAAGCAAGAGAAAAGGAAGAAATTTAACCTGTTCTGCAAAGATCGCTGCAGATCTTTTTAGAAAGCTGCATGAAATGCTTAACTCCAGAATTATTCCTTTCTGAATTTTTCATCAGTAAACTGTGTCACACTAATTCCTGTCCTGCTCCAAGTCACATCTGTGGGATACTAGAGTCAAAAGTCACCTCATTTCGACAGCACAATGTCAGTAACATAGCAGCCCTGAAAACCCTTCTCTAGACTTGGCTGTCCTTCATACTTCTCCAATCCCTGTCCCTGAAGCTTTCCAACTCAGTCCTGCATCCCCTCCCAGCTAACTTCTCCCTCAGGTTGCAGTACTTGAGTCAACTGGCTCCTGCTATCAGTCTGGTCAGCAGTACCTCACTAGAAGACTCAGGGACCATTCCAGATTAGCTCCCTGTGTTGTCAGTAAGAACATCTTAGGTGGAGTAGGCTTGTTGCCTGTGTATTTTTAGGGTTCTTCATGTCTGTCTTGGTTTGTGGCTGATATGGTTTGTTTTTTGTAACCAGGCAGCTGTGTGATTGACTGGCTGGTGTCTAGCAACGCAATCCGAAATCGCAAAGAAGGACTCATGCTTGCCTCTTCCCTCTTGAGTGAAGGCTACCTACAGCCTGCGGGGGATACGTCCAAATCTGCCGCCGAGGGCCTGTCAGACACCCCCTTCTTAGATCTCAGCGATGCCTACTATTACTTTGTGAGTGTTGTATTCTGTTGGGTTTTTTTATTGTCCCAAACTTGCTGATTCTTAGGCTTCTTCTTGGGTTTCTTAAGTCCTGGAGGAAAGATTGTACAGAAACTAAGAGATACAAGTTATTTATCTTTCTCTACATGGTACTGGCTCACTTTAATATTTGTAAGTAGGACTTTTTTTTTTTCTCTGGCATCCCTTGAAGTGTGAACTGAGTGCTGAGATCAAGCTGGGTTCTTTTTAACATACGCTTCGTTCCTGGTAATTTCCTCAGTGACCATAATTTAGCCATCAGTTCCCCTGATGCTCTTCTCTTCTGCTGAATCGTAATTCATTGTCATGGGGCTTCTCAGAGTAGCACAAGCTACAAACCCATTTTTGTGCAGAGCCAATCTGACTCAGCACACATATCTGTGTGTACACACACACAGAGGTTGCCTGTGAGCAGAGAAACAAAAGCTTCTAATATCCATCAGTAGCATGTGTCCTGGATAGCTTCCCCCAACCTTTTCAATGTACTGCTTCAGGTTGTGTGGAACAATTTGAAGAACTTCAATATCACAGTCAATTACTGTTTCAAAGATGTTAGGCTTAAGAACTTACTCTAACAAAAGAGTATGCCTTCTGCCAAGTAAATTGCTTATTAAATATTACAATTCTCTTTACATTTACTGCATAGAATCACCTGACCAGCAAAATGAATCTCCCATTACTTCATTTGTTTTCCTAGAGTGTGTCCCTGGTAGGGAGGGTTTGCAACAGTGGAAGCAGAGAGACTGATGGTGAAAGCAGCCTTGTGGACCTCTCAGTTCCTGGCTACCTGGGACACTTCTAGCAGCCCATGGGTGCTCTGCTTGTTTTCAGCTTGTTTCTAGTTTGATTCAACCCCAATGTGATGTGAGGATACCACAGCAGGTCAGAGTCTGACTTGCTATCACACAAGTAGGCAGCACAGACATTTATTTGAAGCCATGTGAATGGTTACCTACATTTACATAATTTCAGCAGTGTAAGGTTTCAGTAAGTAGCATGGAAATTTATCTGGTGTGGAACAGAGGGGCTGCATGAATCTTGAGACAGCCTATGCTTGGTGCACATGTTGCAACGCCACAGCTATAGAACATTGCAGACTTCAAAAACTAGGGGCAGTTCTTGGAGAAGGCATCCTAGATAAAGCATTTATTCTTTCCACATTCTAGAAGGTTATGATAAATGGAGGAAGAGGAAGGGTGTGTTGGGTGCAGGGATGACCAGCCAGGAGTGTATTGGCTGTGCTGGCATCGCTTCGTACCAGCTGCTGTCTGTGCATTTAAAAACCTGTGACATCATGGGA
This sequence comes from Zapornia atra, assembly GCA_013400835.1. NCBI lineage: Eukaryota > Metazoa > Chordata > Aves > Gruiformes > Rallidae > Zapornia > Zapornia atra. Next base: position 55,586 of record VZTU01034650.1, read on the forward strand.
CTGAGGCAGCCTGTTCGTCATGGAGGAAATGTGACACCAACAATCACAGAGAGAGAGCGGAGGCACTGACATGTACACAGATCCTCCAGCTCTCTTAAGATGCCCTGAGACCTACTGGTGTAGTCCTGCCTCACACTGCAACACTTTGCATGGCGACCTGGAGAGCTCCTCAACTTCACTGAGAAATTTTCCAGTAAAACAACTGATTTTTTTGGAGTGGCAAAAGCCAGGGTGGTGGGAAGGCAAAGAGAAGCCAGCTTAGTATATATGCATAAATGTGCAGCAGCTGTGGAACTTCTGATTTTTTTTTTTTTCTCTTGTGGTCATGCAGCCAGACAGTGGGTTTTTCTGCGAGGGAAACTCTAGTGATGACGATGTGGTCCTCAAAGAAGAATTCAGAGGTGTAGTAGTCAAACAAGGATGCTTGCTGAAACAGGTTGGTATTGCACATGTTCCATCCTGTCACTGGGCTGATGTTGCATAGATATGAGACCACACTTTTACAAGTAAAAGCTTTAGAGAAGAGAAACTAGCCTCTGCTATCCCCACACGTGGCAGGTTTCATCTCTGTCCCTCTTGCCCTTGCACAAAGAATGCTTGCTGTAGCATGGCAGGCAGCAGAGCTTTTTCCCTATGTGGTGAGGTTTATGGCTCTTACTATGAAATAAGACGTTTTATGGTTTTAATTAGGAAAGAGCTAAATGTGACAAGTCCATTGGTACAGTGGAGAACTGAACTCAGGTAAAAAGGCTGCCAATCCAGCGTCCTGGACACACCACTGAATCCAGTTGCTAGTTTTCACAGGCTTTTTCAGCATACCTGAGCAAAGGAGTTTTTTCAGTCATTAACATTTGATCCTGTCCCATCTGGAAGAGGAAAGGTAACTGTACACCTTCCTTTCCAGCAAAACTTTAAGCAGAGTGGTGAACATCATGGCAAGATCCTTACTTTGAGGCAAGCAGGTATTAGTGAACTAAAGGTATGAACAGGATTCTTCAACAAATCATAGAATGGTTAGGGCTGGAAGGGACCTTAAAGATTATCAAGTTCCAACCCCCCTGCCATGGTATACTTCAGTTGGAAAAGACCTACAACAATGATCTAGTCCAACTGCCTGACCATTTCAGGGCTGACCAAAAGTTAAAGCCTGTTAAGGGGCATTGTCCAAATTCCTCTTAAACGCTGACAGTCTTGGGGCATCAACCATCTCTCTAGCAAGCCTGTTCCAGTGTTTGACCACCCTCTCTGTAAAGAAATGTTTACTAATATCAAATGTGATCTCCCACTGTTAAAATATTCCTTGAGAACCTAAGAATTTTTTGGTGTTTCTCAATTGCATCCCTTTTCCCCAATCAGGTTACTCAAAGGGAATTAAAGAAATTAGATACACACCTTTCTGCTAAATTTTACCCTATCACTTTCATGTCTACCTAGTTAGAGCCTTCTTGCAAGCAGCATAGCAAGCATTGAGAAACTAGTATTTTGAAATACTGAGAGGAAATGATTCATGATGGTCTTCCAGTCTTCCCCTGGATTTAGTCACCCTTACTGAGGGTGGATTGTTGCTCAGAAATGTCACCACTTCTGCCAAGAATGCTTTCAGCAGATCTAGATTTTCCCCACCCAGTCTTGAAAACAAGCAATGAGGCATCTGTGTCCATATTGGAAGGTGGTGTTATTCCTGCTTGAGCTTCTTAGCCACAAACTCTCTTCCAAGATGCTTAAACCAAATAAGCTTTTCTGTGGTTGGTAGTTGTACTTACAGGGAGAGAAGAACCTTCAGCTCATTCTTGTCAATAGTTCAAGGTACCTTCCTGCAAGACATTTTTCAGCCATGTTGTCTGGCAAGCATATAAACTCAGTTCTTGCAGACCTCATGTGATTGTCATAACTACCAGACTGAGACGTGTTTAAAGGAATTTCCCATATTGAAGCTGTTCTGATTTGTCCAAAAAAATTAGAGAAACCAGTGTGATATCCCAGTTACTCTGCAAAACAGATGATTCAGAAGGACCAGGTTCAAGTCCTGTGCAAAGTATTCAGCTTTTCCCCTTTTATCTGTATTTATCTGTTCTCTCTTGTGTGGGTAAGCTGACTGTTAGTGCTTGCAGGCAAAGCAGCTCATGACATTCCTGGTCTTGAATTTCCCTAGGGACATCGGAGGAAGAACTGGAAAGTGAGAAAGTTTGTTTTAAGAGATGACCCTGCATATCTTCACTACTATGATCCTGCTGGAGTAAGAGACGTTTGGTTTATCTCCCTCTGTTTTAAAGCCAGCCATTTGTAGAAGTATCTGAACGGAGTATTTGCAGGGGAATGTGTGATAGGGAAGACCAAGCAGGGCAGTGGGGCTGTTTGTGCTCACACAGCCTGGAAATCACCTGCAAAAGCAGGGAAGAATGGTTTCTGGGCCTCCCAAATCGGGGTTGCAGGTACCACCCAGACCTGGGAACAGGTAACACTGAACTGTGCTCTCACCTCTTATCTAGGATTGAAATTAACTGAGTCATAAGTGCAAATGAACACAACACAGACATTTTGCAGTTTGTAGCTGTTGTATTTTCTGTGTCAGGCTGAGACAGGGTGTTCCATTCCTGGTGTAATTCGAGGGCCAAACCCTGCCCTGAGCAAGGAAGGAGCATCGCCACGGGCAAAGCCTGCCCTCCAAAAGCCAATGTTCAGATAAATTCAGCCAACAGGTTTTATTTCACCCTGCATTGCTGCAGGAGCAGAGCCCTTGTGGGTTACAGGTGCTGTCCACTGAACCTGTGCCCCTTGGCAGTGGCAGTCTAGACACGCTGGAGAATCTGCATTGAGGAGTTTGACCTCCCTATTCCCAGCTTGCGGGTCCTGCTCCTGGCACCCCTTCCCAAAGGGCTGAGGTGTGGCAGCTTATAGGGACTGCTGCTTTGAAATTTGTGCCAACAAAATTGCATCTTCACCTGTTCTTTGACTATAACAGTTTTGAAGTGCACAAGAGGCTGAATTATAAATAAAGGTATGGCTTCTGGTGCTGCTTGGTAAGAACACTTCTAAGATCTAATCTTTTGTTGAACCAATATTTTTTTCTGTTCACTGTGACATCAAAAGAAAAATTATTGTTGGCACAAGGCTTATATTCATCTTGTACCTTTGTTCAGGAAATGCTGAATACTCTGCAGATCCTGAATTCCAAATCCCAAAAGAGATTCCCTATTTATTTGCATGGCTTCCCTCTACAACCTGCCCCTGCCATGTCACACAGACTAAGGATCCCCTGGTTTTCCAGGAGACATACCCAGTCAGCAAACGTTTCATTCTGGAGTTGTAGCCAGGTATTAACATGTGAACAGTTTCAGAAGTGCTGTATTTAATATTTGGTTTCATATCTCACCAGGGAGAAGAGCCATTAGGAGCAATTCACTTGAGAGGCTGTGTGGTGACAGCTGTGGAAGATATGCCAGACTGTAAGTAACCATATCATAGAATCATAGAAGGGCATGGGCTGGAAGGCACCCCAAGGATCATAGAGTTCCAACCCCCCTGCCACAGGCAGGGCCACCAACCTCTAGGCCTGGATCTACACAAGGTTGCCCAAGGCCTCATCCAACCTGGCCTTGAACACTTCCAGGGATGGAGCATCCACCACCTTTCTGGATAGCCTGTTACAGCACCTTACCACTCTGTAAAAAACCTCCCCCTAATATCTAGTTTAAACCTTCCCTCCTTCAGTTTCAATCCACTCTCCCTTATCCTGCCATTATCTACCCTTTTAAAAAGCTGATTCCCCTCCTGTTTAGGTACTGGAAGGCTGCAGTGAGGTTCCCCTGCAGCCTTCTCTTCTCCAGGCTGAACAAGCCCAGCTCCCTCAGCCTCATGTAATAAGTTTTTGATACACTTTCAATCTGTCTGAAATCACAACTCTAAAGCAATCTATGTGCAATGATTCAGTAATTCTTCAAATAACTAGGCACGCTGGTGATGTATTTACTGGAGAAGGGTACTGTTGTAGGATCAGTGGTTTTCCAGTTTTTTAGAGAAGACATCAAAAGGATAACACCATCCCTGTGTTATGATAACTGGTCTTACATAACATAAGCTGAGTTTGCTCTTTTTAGCTGATGAATTTGGGATGGAAGCTTTATGTTAGAAGTAGCTATGCCAACAAATTACCTTTCATGTTCTGTTCTCTCCCAAAACAAGAAGTTGTGGGAATAGTAATAGACTCATTCCATGCATTCCCCTCTCCATGGGAGACCCAGACTATCATACCCAGCCAGAAAGTCTGTTGGCATCTCAATACCTGTGTAGGCTGTGCTGGTAGATATGAAAAGAACTGGACATTCTGGATGTGACATGAACTTGGATGCTTTGTTTTCATAGCTGGCAAGGCACAGGAGGGTTTGGGGAATGCAACCTGTCTGCAGGATTGCAGGTCCTTCCACGATTGAAGACAGGTGAACCAGAGACCCTTGAAAGTGAAATGTGCAGAATTCACGTGTTGTTTCTCTGACAGGGACCTATCTCATGGACCCAATCTTGTGATCTGTGAAGGCCTGACCAGGCACAGCTGTAGAAAGGCAGGAAATCCCCTAACAGTGTGTAAAGAAAGAAACACTGTAAATGCAAGACTTTATACTCTCATAGCTGACTTCCCTATTTCTTCTTTGTAGCCAAGAAGTATGATGTTGACAACATCCTCTTTGAAATCATCACAGCAAACGAAATCCACTATTACTTGCAAGCAGCCTCATCCACAGAGCGTACAGAGTGGATCAGAGCAATTCAGGCAGTTTCTAGGACTGGGAAATGAAGATGATCTGTCAGTGAGAAGACACCAGAAGTTACTCAAGCCAAACCAGGAATTTTAGCATTTCAGTGAGAGGAAGCAGTGTCATCCAGAAAGGTGTCTTAAGGCTTGTGGGTTGGGGTTGAGGGCAGGTGGTAAGTTTCAGTTCTATAGTGGGCACTTAACAAACTAACATTTTTCCACTTGTGTTATGTTAATAGTTCACTAATTTATAGCATAGAACATGTCATGTTAGTGTGTGCTGCTTAATCAGTCTGCCTTGGGAAGTTGTACCTTCTGCCTTTCCCTGATGCCTCAGCTGATGGGGAGAACGTCACCATTGACAGGGGGGACAGTGATGTCACTGACTGTGAGGAACTCAAATTGGTCACCTACCATCCAGCCTGTGCTGTGTTTCAGTATCTTCAGGTATTTCAAAGTCTTCTCAAGACGAAGATTGTAATTTCTTCTTCACCAGATATTTTTACTGCTTGTTCACCTATATAAGTACTGCCATAGACTTAAGGAAAGAAACCAACTCGCTTGGAAACCTGACCCACTCCTTTAAGATCCTCCAGCGTTATGGAAGAGTGCAGACAACTATGGAAACACCTTGTGGGAAACAAGTGCAACTTAGTGACAGCAGTATGAGGAAAAGTCTTTCTACAGTATTTCAAACACAAATCAATCTCAGTTTAACTGCTTTGTCACCTGATTTTGACTTTTGCTAAACTTCTCCATAAGAATCTGCTCCAGGACTATTGTTTCCCTTTGTTTATGTCTCCAGAGTAGTTGCTCAGGTGTCACATACTGCTGATTTGACCTGTATTTGAACTAAGAAAGGATCCACGGGTTACTTTACTGATTTAAATGTTTTTGTTTAGGTTGTTCTTTTTTTTTTTTAACCTCCAACTAACATAGCCCTCTGTTCTGTGTCTTTGTAATGCAAGAAAAGCCTTAAGCTTGCTGTAACTGAAATAAACCTTATTATCGGACAGGGTCGGTTCACCTGATCAATCCTTACGTTTTTGTCAGACTGTGTGTATCACCTTTCAGAGTCTTAGGCTTTAAGCAGGAGTTGAAAGTCAATGTCAGATTCTGCATGTTGTCTGGTCCTGATCCACTGATGGTTACCTGAGTGCAGGTAAACTTCAAATCTTCTATAACTCTGTTCATAGATCTAATGAGGTACCTCACCCTTTAGATTTCTTATTCAGATCTCTTCAGTCTATAAACCAAATCTGGAGCTAAAACTTCAATTCTTCTTAATTTTACCTGTATCTGAGCTAGTGAGTGTGAAGGTCTTTTGTCTTAGTATTGCTTATCCCCAAGCAAGCACAGCCTTGCAGGGCAGAGGGCTGGCAGGCACTGCATCATCATGTTCATTTAAGACCTCCAGCAGCAATCAGCTTCTGGCAGGCGTTTCCTGCATCACACACAAGCTGACAGGATCACTGAAGCCTAGTCTGTCATCCTGAAGAAGGAAGGCTCATGGCAAAAGATACACTGTTTGCTCAGCCAGTTTTCTTGATAATTGCTTTGTGGTTGCTGCTTCTTTTTGGTTTCAGAGCTGACTAACCCAAAAATATCCTATGGCACAGGAAAATAGAAAAAAAGCTCATTCAACCAAACAACAGAAGCTTGCCCAGCTTAGCAACTGCCAATTTTTAGTAAAACTCAAAAGTTTTACCAGTCTTTGACCTTGCCATTTTTCCCTGCATCCAGTCAAGGGTGCAGCTGCTCATCTGTGAATGGTATTTTTTCTGATAGATGAGTCTAGTCAGTGTGTTTGTGGAAAAGCTCTGATGTTTGTACCAGGTTATGTCAATACTGTCTCTAACCTCATAGGTAGTTCTTTTGAAGGTAGATCACAAGGGTTTGTAGGTGTGTCTGCTTCATGGTGTAAAAGGGAAGGCTGGAAGTGTATGCCTGATATTGCCCTACATACATTTCCTGTTATAAATGCTTTCATTTGCCTGATGCTGGTACTGGAAGTGACTTCTTTTAGTCAAGTTCTCATGCCTTTCTTGACGTTAATGATTGGCTCTACATTCCAGGGTGATTGTGCTCTAGTTCATTTTCAGACAAAAAAAATACATTTTGCAGACTTTTCTCTCTGATAAGCTCTTCTCAAGGGACGAATTTGGGACCAGGTTTGTTATGTGACTAGTTTTCAAAGACGTTTGGTTTCCTAACTCAAGGCAGTGCTTTGGAAAATCAAAGCAGGTACCTGAATGCCACCAGCAGTCTGACCTTAGGAATTGTGTATGAGATGATGACAATTGTCACAACCCTTGAACTGAGTCAGGAGAGTCACGAAGGAGAGAGCTATTGGAGTTGGAACAAGGTGATGAGGACCATTGTGATAGATGTCTGCATTTGAGGAAAAAAAAAACTCGTTTTGCATCACTACAATTTCTGGAAATGCCAAATAGATCTTGTCCAAGGGGATCTAGTATTAAAAAGCAACTACAAGTCTGTTACAGGCAAGGCATGGAAGGGAAGAGGCATTAATCCTGAATACTAGTGCAAGAGAAGAGAGAACAAGCCTAGTACAAGGAACTACTAATTGAAAGAAGAAAAATAGAAGAGCAGTCCTTCATGCGTGGTGCTTCCTCTATCTGTTTTCACCCTCTAACTATTTAAAGCACACTTCTATGCACTCAGGGTACTTTTACTACATCAGCATCAGTACCTTTTTTTACTTATTAGTATTTTTTTTTTAAATAGACTAAAGGACAGCAAAATAAACCTTTGTGGATAAGGACTATATTTATAATTTTCAATTACTACAAGACTTGTATGATAGCATCTACTATAAAGATCCTCTGTGGTGGTTTTGGCCCTAACCAAAGGCCAAATACCCACCAAGCCGTTCGCTCACTCCCCCCTTCAGCCGAAAAGGGGGAGAAAATACATATTAGGAGGCTTAGGACTTGAGATAAGGACAGAGGGCTCACTCTGCAATTAGTGCAATGGGCAAAACAGACACAGCACAGAATAAAGGAAAGAAAAAGGTGATTTATTACTACTTACTACAACTACTACACCCAGTGAACCGGAACGAGATAAGAAGCGGCCAGGTCTTCAAGCACCTTCCCCCCACCCCTCCCTTCTTAGCAAACTTAAAACTCATCCCGATTTTACTCCCTTCTTCCCCCCTCAACATGGCGCGGGGAGGGGCAGGGAATGGGCAGTGGGGTTCCGGTGATTCCCAACAAGCTGCTTTTCTTCCCCCGATATTATCACTTCTACTTCCTCCCCCCACCCCTCGCCTCTTCGCACTCATGACTTTAATCAGAGATTCGCTCCCTTCTTCCCTCCCGTTCGCAGTACAGGGGGGGCAGGGAATGGAGAGTGAGGGGTTTCAGTCCGTTCCTCCCAAGCTGTCTTCCATCTCAGCTGTGGGGGGGGGCATTCCACATACACACACCCTTCCCCTGCGGCACCGTGGGGTCCCACCCACGCGAGAGTCGTGTCCACGACCTTCTGCAGCGTGAGTCCTCTCTATCGGGGAGTCATCCCCTCACCACAGGCCTCTCAGCAGGACTCTCCCCTCCATAGGGTGCTGACGTCCGGGTCCAGACCCCCCGGCCTGGTCACCCGCAAAGTCACAAGTCCCTTGGCAAACCTGCTGAGGCGTGGATCAATCTTCACAGGGCACAGTGGTCTCTGCTCCCCGTCCGCATCCATGGGCTTCGGGGGGACACCCGTTTCACCATGGACTCCACCACGAGCTGCAGGGGAAACTTTCTCTTCACGTTCTTCATCCCCCCCCTCCTCCGGGCCTGGCCTTGGCGTCTGTGCAGCTTGTTACATCTTCTCACTCCCGCTCCGGTGGCAAAGTGCGCCTGCCAGCAGTTTTTTTTTCTCCTATATGTGATTCACAGAGGCGCTATGACCAGCTCTGATAGGCTTGGTCTCAAATTTGGCCTTGACTGTACCAATGTTTTGAAAATATGGGGCTTGCAGAAAGCTGTAACTGCAGCTTACAAGAGCCACTGAAGCAGCAGTTACACCAAACTACAACAATCCTCTTAGGTTCATGTTTGGCTTGCCACATCTCACACTGAGCAGTTTTCTCTCTGCCTGAAACACTGGCTACACTCTTCCTGCAGTCAGTTTTTCAGGAACATTTGCTAAACATGCACCCATAAAAACACCCATGTAGAAATGGAGCTGCTCCTTCCATGTTTGAAAGTAAAACAGGACAAAGCAAGCCACACACACACACCCTGAAAAAATAGCATCCACAGTGTTACTTCTTACGATCCGATAAACACCGCATATGGAGGCAGGTCTGCCTTCATACATTCCTAGCAGTGTTTTCTGAGAGCTGTTTGCTTTCCCTACACTGCAGCTTTCTTCTGAAGGGCAAGCTTAGCATTATTTTGTTGCTGAATGTAGTTATTTTGGTGCTGTTTTTTGTAGTATGTTTTGTTTCCTATGTGAAAGAATTGTTTCTATATTTGTTTCCTATGTGAAAGAATAGATAACGGACGGTGGTAAAGATCTGCAGAAAATCTGTAATGGAACATTGTATTGAGGAATCTTTAATCAAGTTATGTTCATGAAGATGAAAAAAGTAGTTAAGGACTCTGAGATATGACCTAATATGTGCTGTCAGATCTCTTAGACAAAGTTTTTATTTGCATTTGTACTTGCAGTATTGCAGGTAATTCTTCAATGCAGTAATACTGCTTCTGTCTTTGTCTTAAGTTTTGCTTTAGTACACATGTAAAACACTAAAGATATTTTTGGTTTGTTTTTTTTCCCTAATTTGTTATCAAATACTTTAGAAGTCATTTTACCAACTTGCTTCAGGGGGCTCTGAATAAGCTCTCCTTA
>VZTU01034652.1:1609-18063 GCA_013400835.1 Zapornia atra
AAAAAAAAAAAAGAGATAGAAACCCTCCTAACATTTAATTCCTGCTTTGCAGGTTGGGAGTGTCCTTGATAACCGAGGATGTAGGTGAAAGATCAAACTTGTAAGTGAGCAGAGGTGAGACGCTCTGCAGCACATTGTGACCTTTTTGTGCTGTTGAATATCCCCAATTATTAGATATTTACACTGGGATAACTTCATATTCTTGGGAAAACTCTCCCTGTTGTTAACATGCCTGCAGATTCTTTCCGAGTGTATCATGTGGTGGGTTCGGCTGCTGGAGATGTGTAAATGTTACCTGTTTCAGTCACTCAGGTTTTATAAGGCACTCCTTTGGCCAAATCTCAGCCTGAGGTCGTGAGGCTTTACTCTGGAGGAAGAAGGGCTCTTTTGTTTTGGCCGAACCCTGTTTAATATCTGTATCCTGATTGGGAATTAGACGTGTGTGGCCCAGAGCGTGCCAGTGCCTCCTCATCTGAGGTGTCCGAGGTTAAATAGGTGCTCGCTGGCTCGCAGTCAAGTGAGGAAGGTGGCTGAGGAGGCTCTCTGCGAAGTGCTGGTCCTTCTCTGCTGCTCACATTGGGCAAAAGTAGCTTATGTTGGAATGTGGACATTAATGTGCGGGCTGATTGCACGCCAGGCTTTGGGGAAGGGCTGTGCCATAGTGCCTTTGCACAAGGGGGCAGAGTTAAGTTGCCCACGCGCTCCGGCCTTGATATTTCCTGACAGTTGAGTGCTCAGCTGCAATCCTGCATTAAATGGGACGTTGTTTTATTTTTGCATCTTTACTTAGGTGGTGCCTTTTAAGGCCAAGGGCCCCGCAGGGATGACTGATTGGGCTAATGCAGCAATTTTCCCCTCCTCCCCCAGCAACCGGGGGCATATTTCCAGATTCGGAGCTGTGCCTACTGCCTCTGGCCCTTCTTGTGACCTGACGTGTCTCCGAGCCAATGTACAAAATGCTGTGCAAAAAAGGGCATGTGGTAGTGTCCTGGTTCTGGCCAGGACAGAGAATAGGTCTGGCTTTAGAGGTCCAGGTGCAGAACTTGCTGTGTCTGGAGGGACGAAGGATAAGGCAGCTCTGGCTAAGTTTGAACCAATGCTTTCAGGGCCCAAAATGTAAAGACTTTGGTTAAGGGTTTGTCTACACCTGCAAATGCACTGGAATAACTCTTCCAAAAAAACTTAATCTGGAATAAACCCCCTCCCCAGTGACCAATCTTGTTCTGGGCTAAAGATTTTCTGGAGGGAACCTGTAACAAAAAAAGCCTTCCTTGGGAGCTATTTTGGTAAAAATCCAAGCCCCTTCATTCCCTTGTGGGTGAAGACAAGAACTTCTGGATGCAGAGAATCCATTCTTTGAGAACAAAACCAGCGTGCTGTGGTTTTCTATGAGGCACTCACTGGACCTTCTGGCTGACAGCCGAGGTGTAGGGCAGCAGCTTCGGCCCGGTCGCCAGCCACACCGGGTAGCATCAGCCCTGAACCTGGGACAATAGTGCAGGTCTACTGGCTCACCCCTCATGTCACTCCATTCCTGTTCTCTCCAAGCAGCCCTATACTGGGCATAAATGGCCTCACTGTCCAGCCCTGGCCCTCCTCCGCAGAGGGGGGACGAATGCCATCTTGGGTCACTAACCTTTAGTGACTATGTCCTGCAGCAATGTAGCTCCTACCACTCCACACCTCCGGTCGGATACAGGTAATACAATCTGCTATTTTCCTGCCTGTGTTATCTCAGTGACACACAACACGATATTTGTTCCAAATCTGTCAAGTTGCCATCGTATTCGCATTGGTGACTGTATATGGTAACACTGGGATGTGCTTGGCTTGGTCCCGGGGCTTAAACAAGATTTCATAGGGTATGTTTAGAAGTTTTTTGGTAAGAGCAGTAAGGACCCTTCTGTTAGCGAGTAAACTGATATTCTGCTGGAAACTAATTAGTTTGGATGTTGATTTCATTTTGGGTGCGTTGCGTAGGGAGGGGAAGAGCGAGGCTTTAATTGCGTTCTGCTCTGGCACTCCTCCGTGCGACACTTGGCTTGCCAGCCAGGTTGATGCCCGTCGTACAGGGTGGGGGTTTGCTGGTGGGGCCACCTCAAAATTCAGCAGTTTGCCATAGAAATAATGCTATATACGCTCTTTGTTTGTCTGAGTGTTGGAGGAAAGAGAATAGGTCACTGAAAGGTTTTGCTTTTTATTTCTTGGGAGGTGAGTTCGTCTTTCTGGTGAAGCTGTTTACCATCCTGTAACTCTGGGGTTTCTAAGAGTAAATGGCAGTAAACGTGGAAAAGATAAATAATGATAATACAAGAGGGAGAGGTGTTGGCTTCTGGTTTATTCCTTTATTCTTGTTGAATGATTGTTACCAGATATAACGCTTAGGTAATTTCTCTCCTGTGAAAGAGGAGCCTGTTCAGATCTAACAGCCTGGTTGAGATTTTACGTAAGTCACTGCACATCTTCTAGTTAAGTTTGGGGCATTTTTTGGGATCGTGCTCTTGGGGAACTTGCTCACGACTAATCTGTCAGCATGACTTGAACCTAGGCTATACAGAATGACTAAGAAAATACTGCTTTTTTGAGTTTTTTTCTTGTTTTCTTTTTTTCTCCCTTCAACGGAGCCCGTCGGCCCCTTGAAATTGGGGCTGAGTTTAAACATAAAACACAGCGTGTGTCATACTGGAAAATGAGCCTTGATTTTTCTTTTATTTTTATTAGGAATATTACAAAACTCAGCAAATGGCTCAAATATATTTAGATTTTTCCTTAAGGTTTTTATAACTTTGTTTTCCAAGCCCATATGTTGCTTTGACCTTCGTTAAAAGACGCAAGCAGCAAATTAAAACATGTCTTTTCTGTGATGAGCTTGTAGACAGCCAAGGCTAGGCTCCAAAGTTTGACTCTCAGTCCCAGAAGAAACTTGCATGTGCCATGAGGTGGTGCTTGAGAAATTACAGGAAAATGGTTCTTTCAGGAAAATAAAGTAATTTGAAAACAAACAAACAAAAAAAATCAAGCAAAAGTGATACTTGGTGGCAAGCAGGAACCTGCTTTTCAAGGTTTGGGACCACTGGGGCTTATTTATTGAGTAAATATGAAGTTTGTCATCTGAATTGGCTGACGGAGCTGGTCATTTCCAGTGACTCCTCTGATAATTCCTTTTTGAGTGGCTGTCTCATCGTGAGCGATGCTGGTACGCCTGGGTGCTGAATGCTTGCTATGGAATAGAGTGGCTGCAGGAAGAGATGGTCTCTCCCTGGCACTGCATTTTTTGGATTAATCACTGGAGGAGATAAAAATTTTCACCAAAAGGGGTGAAATAACAATGTAGAGGTCCTTTTGTGTCTACCTTGAATTAAAAAAAAAAAAAATCCCAAACCCACAACTAAACCCAGCCTTTAGTCATAGCTTTATTTACTCAGTGGGAATAGAACCAATGCAGCTTTCTGATTTTCCTGATTTTTTTTTTCTGACTTCTTCTGAAACTCCTACTTGTGCCTGCAGTAACTTGTAAAATCATATTGTTGAAAGGGTCCAATACAAACCAGCCTTCCAGGAGTTGGTAGAAATGACCCCTTCTCCCCTTTTTTTTGTCCTTTTTTTAAAAAAAATGTCCATTCACCTGCTCATTTTGTCTTATTTCAGAGATTTTTGTCTTTCATCTGACCTCTTCCTGTGTTTTCTAGTGGGCTGCTCAAGCTGAAATGCATTTGATCTTGCTTTGAACACTTCATTTAGATTTCAGAGCCGAGCCTTGGGTGGGGTTTTTTTTCCCACATTTTTTTAAAAAATAATCAATCTTGACTTGGAGCTTTCTCTAAAAATAATGCCTCCATCCCTATTTAGTTGTGTTAACCTGTGCTAATCTTTTGCACCGAGGTGGAACATTTTTGGTCACAAAGAGACCTTTTTTAAAGGGTGCAGCCAGTGTGAATGTAGAAGTTGCAAGGACTGTTGAAAGCCTCTTGAGTCTGGTGCTCATGGTAGTAAGGTAAAAGAAAAATAGTTCCAAAAATAAACTGGAATCATCTGATCCTGCTGCCCTGATGTCGTGTGAGATACACGCGTGCAACCCATGCCAGTTTTAACAGGTTAGGACCTGATTCAGAGCCTGCGAGTGTTAGTGCTGTGACTCCCACTCATTCCCATGGCTTGGGATCCATCTCTGAAGGATGACTTGTGCAGGTTATGGGCAGTATCAACCTCTGCTTGTGTCCCTTGTGTACGATGGCAGAAGAGATGTGGGCTAAGCGTGGTAGCTCGGATCCTGCCGCTCGCCCGCTTGACTGGGCGGCTCGGACTCGATTTATTTCTAATTCTAGAAACACGTTGCTTTTGCTGGCTGTGAGCTCTGGCTGGTGGCTGGGACATGCACTGCTAGGGCTGGAAGCTACTTGGAAACTCATTGCTTTCACTTTGGGTCGCCGCAGAGGGCTTTATCCCCAAAGGAAAGGTGCCATTCTGCAGGCGGTGGTGCTGGGTGTGGAGGGGCTGAAGACTGGCTTAAGTGTTATTTAACAAGTTAATATATGCCGTGTGCTGCTGAATCCATTCACATCTCTGGGGTTTTTTTTCTTTCTTTTTCCCCTTCTAAGTCAAATAAACAGGGGCTGTGAGGAGTTTGGTTGCTTGCCCTGATTACACAGTCTCCCCATTGTATCGTGGTAGAAACACAGTATCCAGCAGTGCTGTGAATAACCTGACGTTTTTATTTCATCCCAACCACTCCAATTTTCAGGAAGAAATTCAGCCAATAACTCCAGGCTACTTCTTCCATTAAGTGTTCAAACTTAATTTTAAGCTTCACTAAGGGAAGAAAAATGTAAATTGGGAACAGAGGCTCCTCAGAGCAGGTTAATGTTTCTCAGGACCGCTGCACCTCTGTTCTCAGCCTCTCCACGAGCGGCTTCTAGCTTGCTGGGACCCAAAATCATTTCTCCTTATGGCTGGTAAATTTATTTAATGAAAGATTTGCACAATCTTGGGCATGCTGTCAAGTGATTGAGAAGTGAGTAATGCAAGAGGTGTCATACCTTAGGTGCCACTTGGGTGGTGTTGACTTTGCTGGGTATTTTAGGAGCTGTCAGTATTTGTGCATGTTAGATAACAACAGAGGGACAGCAGACAAATGCAGAAATGAGGGCTTAATTTGTGCAATAGGCATTTTTTTTTTAAATTCAAATGCTCCTTGTTGGGTTTGCTCACACATGCCTGGTGAACTGATGATGGCAAACATTTGGTATCTGTCCTCTATTTGCCTTTATGCCGGTGTCCTCCCAGGTGCCCCTGGGTGATTAGGTGTAGGTGTGATGCTTAATTGCTTTTTGACTAATGTGTGATTCTTGAGTAGAAGCACTCTGTTGTAAAGGTCTTTTGTTGTGGTAGCTAGTATTTTGCTATTGCCTTGTGTGGACTTAAATCCTAGGCAGAAGTGTATGGGCTGAGGCCAAATGAACATCAAAGGAGGGAGAAGGGACAGTTACTCAGCCCCCACCAGCCTCCCAAAGCTGAAGGAGCCAAACTACTGGAGTTAGGCTGCTACAGGCCCTGGAGCACTGTGAACTGGTTTCTTTTCCACAACCTCATTTTGCTTTGTATGAGCTGGAGTAATTGAGGAAGGTATTTTCCTCCTCAGTTGTTGTTCTCACCTAAACAGATCTGTTAACGCTGGTTAAGCAATGGTGAGTGTCAGATGAATTACGTGTATGAACTGTATGTCAAGGGTGGAAGGGTTAATGAGTGACAGGGTGAACCTTTGGACGTTGTGGAATATATCCCCAGGGATACTGCAGACTTTGTGGAAGGAAGAATACTTCCTTGGCAGCCATCAGTCGATGTAAAACTGGAGGCTAAAGCTCCTTCAGAGCATGGATACCCTGCAGAGAGAAGGTGCAATAGGCCATCTTGCTCACCTTCTGGGTGGAGCAAAGTCTTTCATGTTGTTCTGCAGATAAACACAACGTGATGGTGGCGACCACAGTGTCTTGTTAACCAGGCAAATATATATATATTTAATCTACTTTGGGCAGCTTAAAGTGGGCAACTGGGAGAAGAGTTGCGCGCTCCACCAGCATATGGAGATCAGACTCTGTGCTCTGATAAGCCATTTCATATTTTAATATTGAGGGTTGGATATTGCTCTCCATTCCAAAGGTGATAGTCCCTTTAGGCTCAGCGAGCTGTGCTGAGTAGCTGCGAGTAGGATTTAAATTGATCATCTTACCAGAGAGCAGAAGCTGGGGCCTTGCAAGAACAGGTTGTGTTTCAGTTCTGTGCAGGGTGGCACCAAGCCATGGGGAGGGTTCATCATGATCTGCAATAGTTAATATAAAACTGGATTAACAGATCAGAGCTGATGAGTATCTCTCCTCCTCCTGGGATTCACAACCAATCAGAAGTGCAGTCTCATCGGGGTTAATTTCCTTAGGAGCTAATGAGAGTGAAGCTTTTAACTTAATCATAGCTGGGACAGGTGTTTACTTTTCCTTGACAGGTTTGATTGACAAGGAATCGTAAACCCATTAAGGAGCTATTTGCATATGTAGGGGAACTGGCTTTGGACAGTTGATTTCTAATTGCCGGATTTGTTATCTGGCGATGTTTGCCACTGCTCTCAGCACACATCCATTGTTCCTGGGATACAGAAGGGCTCCTCGAAGTGGTAGAGGCTATAGGGAGCATTTTGCTCTGGGGCTGGAGAAACCAGGGATGGGGCAATGTGTTAATCTAGATCAGAGCAAAGTCTGTCTTGTATCACTAAGGCAGAATGCTTTCTTTTTCTCCCTCTGCCTCCCCATTCATTGCTTGCTTAAACAAGGGTAGACCAGAGGATGTTAGGGGTTTTTAAGGAGTATTTTGTGACAGTGCTATAAATGGGATTAATCCCGGCATTGGAATTTCACTGGAAACACCAAAGCAGCCCTTATTTACAACTGGTAGAGCAGCCTCAGGTTATTTAATTTGAAGTTCAGTTTAGGACTCCTCTCCCTCTGAGTGCTCCCTTTGGGAGGAGGATTGTAGATTCACAGGGCTGGACCTTAGTCCCTTTTCCCCATGCTTTATCACCGATCCCAAGGAAGAAAACAGCAAGATGCTCCTGAAAAGCAGCCACAGTAGTAGACCTGTATATTTGTAATGGTTATACTATTTATTGAGAGTTTCCAGTGAAGAAAACCAAATAAAAGAAAAAGGAGACTCAAAAAGTGTTGCTCAGCACAGGCAGAATTCCTCTTCTAGATAGAGTCAGGGAAAAAAAGGCTTGTCTTTCTGAAGACCACAGACTAGCTAAGTGGAGTTGGAGGCTTATTTTTCTTTTATCCTAGAAAATCCAATAAATCCAGTAAATTCTTTCAGTGTGGTCTTCCAAGAGTTTTTCAGCTTCGTCTGACTCACAGATTATTTGAGTGCCATTACAGACTAGGGGTCAAGCAAGTTAATTCCCACAACACTATGCTGACCTGTTTTCAAACTGTGCTAATCAGGGGTTTGAGTCACAGCAGTGTAGTTCGCTCAGTGAAATTATTTTCCTGTTAGAAAATGACAAATAGGGGCTGACTATTCATATTGGCTTCAGTCACTGGAGCGCTCGCATCACATGCAGGGCAAAGCCCTCAGGGATGCACTCGCCATGGATCAGGACACTGGTGGGGGCTTCTTTCCCAAGACTGAAGTCATGAAAACACGCTGAAACCTTAGAAAAGAAAAGAAAGAAATGGTTACAGTCACATTTATACCTCCAGCAGGACTGGGGCAGGGGGGTGGCTGCGTGGAGCTCATCTGATCTGTAACGCGAACGTCCTTTCCCAAAGGAGGCATTTGGTGGAGTTATTTCGTTACCTCTCCCCCTCACCTTTTTGTAATTGACTCTTGTTTACTTTTTTCCCCTCCTCCTTTCCCTAAGTTTATTACCACTATTTAGCCAGAGGAAATGAATTAACATAATTTACTGGTTTTTAGAAGGAGACACATTCCCTTGCATGTACGGGTACACACGCTCCCGGTCGCCCTCCCAGCACTGTGCAGAGGAGCATGTTTACAGAGTCTGGGTCCATTTAGGGAGAACAATACCCTGATTATGGAGGGCAGCCTTTTATTCCCAGAAACCAGAAGGAACCATTCGTTTCAAGCACCTACTGCCCCTTGAAGGTACGAGCGGCGTGAGTTGCTGGAAGGAGGGTGTGAATCTGTTGTGGGCATAGATGGGCAGCATTGTTCTCTGTGGAAGTTGAATTAGGAGTGTGGGGGGGTGAGAAATGGTCCTGGGACAAACCAAGCGCCAAGTTTAAGATCTACCAGCTCTCAGAGAGGGGTTGTAGCTTCCAATTGAATTTCCAGGTGTTCGCTGTGAGACTTTGGGTGGAATTATTTGGTGCTTCCTGAGCTGTCGGGGTGCTGGGGAGGTTAGGTGGGAAGAAGGTGGTAGCTGAGCCTCCCAAGTGTTTTTGGAGGGGCTGAGCTGTGTTGAAAGGTGCTGTTATGTATGAAATCCTGGTCATTTCTAATTGCAGTCATGCACCTGTGCCTGGTAGATAATGCTGGAGCCATGTCATATGGAGCATTTGCTTCACATGATGCTGGGAAAGGTCAAGCACTTGATTTCTGTCCTGATAAGTTGGGTCATTAGCAGCACAAATAGGATCTCTCCTCCTTCCTCTGCCTGACCGCAGCAGCTTCTCAGGTGTGATCTCATGGCAGCTGAAGATGACTGAACTCAACCCCACCACTGTCGTGTCCTTGTCCTGCTCCACTCTCAGGCTTGTGCCAGGGCATAAGCTCTTCTGACCTTGCTGCTGGGTGTTTTGGGGAGCTAACCTGGGCAGGAAGCCAATCTGGAAAAAGCTGTGATGAGTTAAATTGTTATAGGAGCATGCTCTGAGCTCGTGGGATATCGCAGCATGACCACAGGCAGCAGGTCCTTTCTATTCCTGCTTATGCCAGGAAGGCTCAGTGCTTTGGAGAACTGAGCATTTAGGTGAACTTTTATAAAATGATTTGCTGTCAGCAAAGTACAGGCTGCAAGCAGAGCTGCTGGTGATGGAGTTGCCCCTGGTCTGGGCACAGTGTTCACTGACCCTGGTATCAAGGTGAATGCAGTGTGTCTCCTGGGTGTGAGAGGGAGCCAGGTCCCCCCTCGACCTTGGCTTTGTTCCTGTGTGGACTATTGACACCATCACTTCAGGGGGGCTGCAAAAACAAGGCAGAGAAAACAACTTGTGCAAAATACCCCACGTTGGTGAAAATACTTTTCCAGGGGAGCAGAGCTGGTAGGCTAAGCAGGGGAAGCTGCAGGGCTGCGTTAACAACGCTGTTAGGGGGCTTATGGGGGTGGTGGTGGTGTGTTTATGTTGGCCTGTGAGTCACAGTGGGTGAATTCTGGCTAGGGATGATTGACATGTGTCTAACATGATGAACCATGGCTCTGCACCCTGGAGAAACAGGCTTTAGCTTGCACGTTGGTCCATTTTTTGTGTAGAGAGAGGAAGAGCCCTGTATAGACCCCAGTGCCCACGTGGAGGCTGCTGGGGTTACTCTGCATTGGAAGGCAAAACTCTGGCATGTTGAGGAAAATCAGAACCAGGTACTAAATAATGACAATTATCCCAAGGCAGCAGGGATTCTTTGTTGTTGGTTGGTTGGTTGGTTGTAGTTTTTAAAATATCCTTTAAAATCTGCCAGATCTTCCCAGGTTTGGACAGTGTGAGAGAGGCAAGTGGCAGTTCCCATGTCAGCTCATGGGCTGCAATAAGAACACCTCCAGAGTCCATCCTCACATCTGTGTCAGCACGATGGTTTTCTGCTGCAGCGTGAGGGGGTGCAGTGGTCTGTGGAAAAATGTGAATCTTGGCAGCAGTCCCTGAGTCAAAATATGTGGGAAACACTGAGCTAGGAGGTTGAAAATACATCTTTGGGGTTTCTTGCCTCAGGAGGAAAAAAAGTGTAGAACTTCTGCTGAGACAAGTGTTTAAAAGGAAAAAAAAAACCAACTGAATTAAAACCAGAATTAAAAGGTACCAGCTTGGTTATCAGACAGTAACTGAAATAACAGGAGAGAGAAACAAGGCTGAATGAATTTTAATAGCCTCTTGATTCAGCTATTAAGTTAACATACTTCCAGGCTCTTTACCTCTGTAAGAGTAATGCAGATACTATACTAAATGTAAAAAAAAAACAAACCCAGCTTGGTACTTGTCAGAGGAAGATGAAAAATGTACCAAAGTTATTGAGCATGCCTTCTGCTGTAAGCACCCCAGCTGTAAGACTGGAGCAGGGCCTTCTGTCTCTGCCATGTATTGGAGGGTATTTTGCTACCAGGCAGGTATTAAGGTAGAGCTGGAGGAGGACTAAGTCTAAATATTTAGTATTTTAGACAAGTCTAAAATATTTAGTATTGCTCTTGGAGAGCAGGTCAGCAAATGAGCAATGGTTCTGGTTGATGCCCTGAAAATAGGGTAAGGAAAAGTTGTCATAGCTGGTGTGATATTGTTTTTACTCTTTTTTTTTGTATTGGGGTTAGTGCCTGGAAGCCCCACAGCACTCTTGTTCTGTTAAGGGCTGTCAAACCCAGCATGACAGCCAGCCAGCTACAGTCTTAACTGTAAGGTACCTCTGTGGAGAAGGACCTGGGGGTTCTGGTGGGTGACAGGGTGGCCATGAGCCAGCAGTGTGCCCTGGGGGCTGAGAGAGACAAGGGGATCCTGGGGGACATCAGGAGGAGTGTGGGCAGCAGGTCACAGGAGGGGATCCTCCCCCTCTGCTCTGCCCTGGTCAGGCCCCACCTGGAGTGTTGTGTCCAGTGCTGGGCTCCCTGGGATAAAAAAGACAGGGATCTCCTGGAGAGAGTCCAGAGGAGGCTGAGGAGATGATGAAGGGCCTGGAGCATCTCCCCTGTGAGGACAGGCTGAGTGAGCTGGGGCTGTTCAGCCTGGAGAAAAGAAGACTCAGGGGGGACCTTATTAATGTTGATCAATATCTGAAGGATGGGATGCAGGGGGAAATGGCCAGCCCCTTCTCAGTGTCTGTGGGGACAGGACAAGGGGCAATGGCTGCAAGTTGGAGCACAGGGAGTTCCACCCCAACCTGGGGCAGAACTTTTCCCCAGTGAGGGTGAGGGAGCCCTGGGACAGGCTGCCCAGGGGGTGTGGAGTCTCCTTCTCTGAAGAGATTCCAGCCCCGTCTGGACGCCGCCCTGTGCAATATGAGCTGGGGAGCTGCTTTGGCAGGGGGTTGGACCCCAGGAGCTCTGGAGGGCCCTTCCAACCCCTGGGATTCTGTGAACAGCAATTTGTATATAGAGACTTTGTTCTTCTCTGACAAAGGCCCCCTCCAAAACCCAGGCCCACCGGTCAGCTGTTTTATTTTACCCAGGTAAACCTGAGGTTCTGTATTTGCCTGCAGTGAGCTGTGTGAAGCAGACGTTGCCCTGATAAGGATTTCTTGTTGCTGCTACAATACAGACCCACAGGACTGATAATCTCAGGCCCAAACCCTGGGCAAGGGCCCACGGTGAAACGGGTGCAAAGGTATTGTTCGTGCACAGGCTGTAGGCCTCGTGTCGTGTGCCCAATGGGGTTCACGTGCATGAATCACAAGTCTTCCCCTCTCTGCTGGGTGCAAACTTCATCATTGACCCTAGGAACAGCTAGGCATTATTACACCATGTTTATTAATGGTAGAAACAACCATTGAGAATGTGAATATGAGGGAAAAAACAAATAGTCCAGATTTATTCAAGCAGCAGCAAGGTGTTTTCCCACAGCTGCCTTCTCCCAGGTGTTGCCTCACATCTGGCTGGAGCCCACCATGGTTTTCTGGTCCTTCTTGGAAAGATGCAAAGGAAAGCCAACCTAAAATCTGTGGGAGGGGAAGCAAGTTGAGAAAGGCACAGTGGCACACAAAAAGAGGCTCTTCCAAAAGATACTGTTTTGCTTGGAGAGACTTGTGGTGGTTGCTGAAAGGGCATTTCAGTGGAAAAGGGCCAAGCAGCCCTAGGCAGAACCAACACCCTCAATTGAGAAAGGTTTTTCATGCAGCAGTGCTGTTAAGAAGTCATTAAAGTCAAATAAAACAAGAAAAATAGTGTATGACACATCTATTTGAATTCATCCTGGGTTGAATCTGCTGAAACCCATGTGGCACGACACTGGAGGCATGCAAGGGGAAGAACAAAACTGAGATTTTCAATACATGTTTGCAACTACGGAAGTTTCTGGTCTCAGACACTGGTTTTACCAAGTGTTGAAGTACATACTTGCTTTTAAGCACCTGAGGATTGCTTGTATTCAAAGAAACATTTGCTTAGGGCCTGTTACAGAGTCTGGAGAAGCTAAGCATAGGCTGGAGTGGTAGCAGTTGCTTTGCAAGGATTCTGACACTGTTTTTTTTCTCATTAAAATCAATTTTCTGGACTTAGGGAAATTGGGAAACAGGTTTCAGTTGAAGGATAAAGAAACTGATGCACGAGACTGCTGCCTTCAGAATTTGGATGAATAGACAGACTGTGTGAGTTACGTACACCAATCTTGTTGCCTGGCTTAGACACAAGAAGAGGAAGAAAGAACTGAAGCAAGTTTTGCATGATTGCTCTAAACCAGCCCTGTGATTCTGGATCCTGCTTGAGGATTTTTGGGAGCTGGGGGCAGGCAGTGCCTGTAAGAGTGCTGCTGTGGGCTGGCTTGAGCCTGGTCATGCAGGCATCCTCCAAACTTGCCCTTCCCCTTGCTTCATTCCCCTGCTTCCCCTGTAATGCTGGATTGGGCAGAACTTGAAAGTTAAAGAAATAAACAGTCAGAAAGGATATTTTGGGGCCCAGCTGTGTCACTTCCAGTTTTGCTAGCTGGTGAGGAAGATTTGTGAGGACTCTTGGGGGTAGAAAGGGTCAGGTCAGAGGTAGAAATCCACTCACCCTCTACCGGAGGCGTTTTATAATGCCAGGGCAGCTCCCTGGGGGAATGTCCGTCTGTCTGTCCTTCCCTCTGGGGTTGACAAGAGGCAGACGGCCTCTCCCCAGCTGTTCCCTCTGTCATGTTACAAATGAGATGCTGAAAAGCAGCCCTTGGCCTTGAGACAGCTCTTCTCTCTCTAGCTGATTCTACCCATCAATTAATGTCTAGGAAAGGTGTTTTATAACTATTTTATGACTTTTTCAAGAACAGGACCCCCATGGCCCTGCAAAGGGCAAGCCCAACTCCTGTGTGGGGTAGCTGCCAAAATCCACACACAGAGAGTTACATGTGAGAGCAAACAGGACTTCTGCTTCTTGGGAGCAAAATGCTCCTTAATATTCAAACTCTTCCACAGAGTTTATCTAAAAAGAGCATCTCAAAGTGTGGGTGGGGTGGGGGGAAAAAAATCTTGACCCTTCTCCATCCAGGCAATGGTACTTAGCACCAGTGGCTGACATAATGTTTTGTCTTCTTCCATTTCTGATGCACTTTGAAACCTGGTACCAAGAGCTGGTGGCTCTGCCTGGACTCCATCACACCCTAATAAGAGCAAGCAGCATTTGGAGTAATTATTCACCCTTGTAGCTCTTGGCCTGTGCAATGGGTGTGAAGTGTGAGGAGGGAGTTATGAAAAATAATCAAAAAATCATATGTGGCAGCAGATTTCCTGACAGAGAGCAGCAACACCATGGTGGAGGCTTTCAAGCTGTCTCTCACCCACTCGTCCTCTCCTCTTGTACTGACTCCCAGATGTTTGGCTTCATGTTTTCTTAGGAATCAGCTTCCACCCAAAGGCTACTGAATTTTTCTTAAATGCTGATTTCTGTTGGAGCTGATAAGGCAGCAGCCAGCCTGTAAAGATAACACAGGGTATCAAGGCTTCTTAGTTTTTTTTCTTTATTTGGTGTTTGGTTTTTAGCAAGTATTTGACAGATGCTGAGAGCTGTCTGCAGGCTTGGGGTTTGGTGGGTGTCTTCTTCCCCCACCCCTTTTGTCTTTGGTCCCAAAATGCTTTTAGGGTGGTTTGGAAGAGAGAAAAACAGGGTGCTACCAGAGCTGGTGAATCAGTGGTGTTTACTGGAGGGAGTGGGGAAAATGGGCAGCTGTGGCTGGATGACGAGGGCAAATCTGGGTCCTGCTCTTTTGATGGCTCCAGTTAGAAAATAATTACCCCTAACCAGGGCTTAAAGGGTGAGGAGCAACACAAAGTCACCCTAAATGCCTGGTTGCTGGCAAAGATGTGTGATAGTGTAGGAAAGCTTGGGATTGTCTTTTCTCCCTCCAGCCCTGACTCCAGCTCCCCTTTTCTCAAAGCATTATCCCTGTTCAGGCTGCTGCCTTTTGTTAACCTATGAGGGGTTGTTTACACTTGGCTTATGTTATGCAGAAACAAAACTTTTCCAGCTAAAACTGATTTACCTGCTGATGCTAATGACTTCGTTGTAGGGAGCCTGGTGAGCAAGGCAGAAGCAGATAGAAAATGCAGCCTGTGTCCTCACACAAAGATGTCTTCTGTTGCCCCTGGAGTGTGAGATCAGATTCGGGTTCCTCACCATCAGAAGGACATGGAGGTCCTGGAGCGAGTCCAGAGAAGGGCAACCAGGCTGGGGAAGGGGCTGGAGGGCAAATCCTCTGAGGAGCAGCTGAGGGAGCTGGGGGTGTTCAGCCTGGAGAAGAGGAGGCTGAGGGGAGACCTTATCACCACCTCCNTCCCCTTCCCTGGGTGTGTTTAACAAAGGGTAGATGAGGTACTGAGGGATCTGGTTTAGCTCAGGATGGGAATGGTTGGAGTTGATGATCTTTAAAGGTCTTTTCCAACCTTGTGATTCTGTGATCAGTTTTCAGCCTGTGTGATCCCTTAAGTGATGTAAGGTATCCCCCCCATGCTCACATCATTGCTGTGCCACTGTGGTGTCCCCATCTTCACCATCTGATGCAACTCTGGGCGGTTGCATCGTTGGCCAGGTTAGGACACAGATCTGGCTGGAAATCCCACCAAATAAAAGAAAAAAAAGGAAGGAAGTCATTGCACAGCCCTATAGCACTGGATTTTATATACCTAGGTGTTGCTTGTGGGACCCCTGAGGTGGTTTGTACAAAGTATGCTGTCATTCACTGATATTTAATCCCCATTGTTTTCTCAGCAGTGTTTCACCATGGCTGGAAATATGACACCAAAGTCCCATTTTCAAATTTCAATGCATTTTGTGGGCATGCTTTAATTAAGCCTCACAGCACTGCTTGGAGGAACATACTTCATGCCCAGAGCATCATGGAGGCAACCTCATAGAGAGGGGCAGGAGCAGTATGGGAACACGGTGTTTTTGTTACGCCCTTCTGCCCAGCAAATCCTTCTTGCTCTTTAATGTAACCTGTCACATATGAAATTAATTTCAAACATGCATTTGCTCACAAAGTAGTGCTCTTTGCACCAGAAATCCATAACAGTAGAAGAAACCATCGCCAGATGTCTATATTTATAGAAAACTGGCGTGTGCTGTCTGGTGATGACAGAATATTTCAGTGTATTTATGAAGTGCTCATGTTTTTAGAAATAGAGAAATCCAGTCAATATCAGTACAACTATTCATCAGGCATCTTTTTCCTCTTTCTTTTTTTAAATTTTAACCAGCAGAACATGTTTCTTTCATTGATGCAGTACCAACCCCCTTCCCTACCCCTCTTTCGCTGCTGCATTTTTTTTCTTTCCCAGCTTCACAAACCTCTTCATTTTAGAGGGGCATCTCTGGGTTTGAAACAAACTTTACTAGAATCTTGTGCAACTTTAACTGTGTACTTCTACATCAGGCAGTTTTACTTGAGAGAGAACTGCTCGTCAAGCTGAAAGAGCGATTTCCACTCTAGGAGTGGAACCTGCAACATTTCTCAGTTTTCAGAGGAAGGGGGTGTTGTGTATGGGGGTTTTTTGGTGGGTTGGTTGGTTTGTTTCTGAAGTACCCGTTGTTTTGGGTTTCCCATTTGGCTCTGATCACATTGGGAGTTAAATTTGGATCAAGCCAGCAGTGTTGGAAGCTTCAGGAGCCAGTATATGGCTGGTAGTTGAAGTATGAAGCCCATCAGAACTCATGTGCTCAAGACAGTTCAATTCTGTTCCAAATTACTCTTGTGAACAGCTAAATTGAGCTTCTTGATAGCTCTGTGTCCATGGTTTGGCCTATATCCCTGGTGTAGACATCAGTATTAAAACTGGCAGAGATCTCCACAGCTCTTGGTCAGCCGGTGCTGTTGGAAGCCAACCATGGAATCATAGGATGGTCTGGGTTGGAAGGGATCCCAAGGATCACAGAGTTCCAACCCCCCTGCCACAGGCAGGGACACCAACCTCCAGGCCTGGAGCTACACAAGGTTGCCCAGGGCCCCATCCAACCTGGCCTTGAACACCCCCAGGGACGGGGCACCCACCCCCTCTCTGGGCAGCCTGTTCCAGCCCCTCACCACTCTCTCTGTAAAAAACTTCCCCCTCCTATACAATCTAAGACTTCCTTGCTT